>JAQIUQ010002780.1:0-60000 GCA_030378365.1 Hybognathus amarus
CTTTTTTATGCAAATATTCTTTTGATTTCGTACATCTGCTAATTTTTTCCTGCTTGAGCTGATTGTGACTAATAATAAACATATTGAGATAAAGTGACACCATAATGTGGCCTTTGACAATGAGATGATCTGCAGATGGAGGTCTCATCACCCTGACTGGTGGACCATTGACCATTCAACCCTCCTCTTATTGAACACTGCATTCTTGGCAGTGGACTGTAGCCTCAGTACCAACGGCTCTTTCACAGCTTGAGGGGTCGCCTCTGGCCTGGTGACTGGTCTTCCTGAGTGCTTGTCACATTACCTAGTGTTCTCTGGTTAATGGTGTGTGTCCACCTCATCACCTGGGTCATCCCTTGGTCATGTTCAACTCTTGGCTCATGGCTCTCCATCTGCGACGCCACCTGGGAATGCAGTCCTGACTGGGCCTGGGTCTCCGTCTGCCCTTCCCTGCTCGAGGCCAGCCCCCCTGGCTGTGACCGTCATCTGCACCAACCTTTTGCATGGCTTCTCTCTGACATCGCCCACCTGCCCGGTACCGGCCACCCGCCGGTCCCGCCCACCCGCCCGATCCGCCAGCCCCGCCCGGTCGAGCCGCCCGCCCGCCAAAGTGCGACGACCACCCGCCCAAAATCCGGACCGCCGCGCCGAATGGGCCCACCCGCCCGAATGCGCCCACGGCCGCGCCCCAGCAGCACGCCAAACGACCGTCTGAGCCGCCCGCAGGCAAGCCGCATCCCACAGCGGTCGTCCGTCCGTAGCTGGGAGGGAAGGCTGTCTGCAGGTGGTGGTCAGCAGCCAGGGGTGGCCTTGGGGCAGGGGAAGGCTAACAGAGAGCCCAGCCCACGCAGTCAGGACTTGCGTCGCCACGGGCGGTGTCGGCAGACTGGAGTGGCCATGGAGCGAAGAGTCCCACACCTACCAAAGAGGATGACCAGAGGTGACTGAGGATAGAGCACACCATGTAGCCAGAGAAAGCGTCATGTAGGCAGTGAGACACAAAGTACCTAGGCGACCATGACTAGGCCGCTGCGGCCGCAGAATGGAGTAGCCATTGTAGCATGAAGAGTGCCAGTCACTAGTCTCCCAAGTTTTTGAGTGAAGTACGACAGTGTGTCGTGTGTGAGGGCAGTTCAGATGGCCGATCCTGAGGCCTTAGATTTAAAGCACTTTGTTTCTGAAGTTTTAGTTTGCCCAAGTTTGGCACGGTGATGACTGTCAACACTGGCAGCAGACCTACAGCGCCAGCAGTTATGGGACTGAAAGTTGAGTCTTGTGCCAAGTGGTGAGATGCTTTCTTGTTGTTGTCTTGTGGTTGGTGCAGCTCTCTTTATCCTGGAAACACCATAAGATATGCGTATGGCCAACCTGTACCTGGTCAAGCCTTAGTGTGGAAGTGTGCCGACTGATTCATTTCCATACAGTCTGCTTCAGTAATTCTGACCTGACAAGACATCCACTTTAAGCCACAAAGTTGATATTCTTCACTGTTTGTTTGGACTTTCTCTCAGATGTAATGGTGTCAAGCTGCAATGGTGTCCTTTACAAACAAAGCTGTATATCTCTTGGAGGGGAACAACTGGACCACTAGTTGGACAAACTGCTGTCGAATTTGAGCAACAAACGAATGATGAATTGGGCTGCCTTCTTCCTAAACACTGCTATCTTAAGGCTGATCTGAATCTGGTGGTACAACTTGTATTTTGAAAAAATTAAGACTTTCTAGCATGATACTATTAAGTTTGATTCCCCAGGTGATGCCTAATCCACAGCTTTTTATGGTTTTAAATCACCATACTTCACTACAGATACAAGGTTTGTTCAGCTTCTCCTACCTGTTTTTTTCTGTTAAGCCATCGTTTAGTGAACTGACTATAGTGAAGCTCAATCAGCTGCTCAAATGAGGTGCTTCATTTTTCAGTGACCGTGGAGTATTCATTTGTTGGAGAGGCTACAGCGTGACAATCTATATGGTGAGTGGACATTAGTTTTGTTGTTCAGTTTGCTGGTCTGGTTTGTTCCACTGCTCTGCAACTTGCACACTATGCATTCGTCAGGTCTTATCCAGAGGAGATGATTGTCCTCCATGATTTCAGACGGTTAAAGCAAAGGCTGTTGATGCTGTCACAGCGGCTCTGTGACGTTCCAGTTGTCTGTCAGCGTCGACATGGCTCCAGCAGTGCAGATTCTGCTCTGACATCGTTCTTCACCAGTAGGAATGCTAGCCTGCTAGTGCCAGCTGTACCATCACACTGATTCTTTGCAGAACCAGGATACTGTCATGAGTGTGGCTTTTTCAATTGGGAATGTTGGCGTGTGTCCTACAGCGTGTTGGTCCTTGTTCCAGGTGGGTCTGCGCAGTTTCTCCAGCTACGGATGTTCCTGCGGAGGAAACGTTCTGATGGTTTCTGCTCAAGCAGGATATCTGTGTGGCCTCCGTGCTGTCCGATCAGAGCGTTCGGATCATGGAGCCAGGAAGACGTCTGAGTGCTGAAAGGGTGTCCGTGTGCATCAATCAGGTTTTTTGTTTAGGTTTTTAATCTGAATTTTTCAGTGTGTGGCATTTCTGATTGAATGCCACTTCAGGTTACCCCAGTGTCTGAAGTACTAAGGGCGGTGAATTTTTATCGAACTTCGTTGCGTCATTATGTCTGTTAGTTTGATTCTTGCTGTAGAAATTGGTACATGACTTAAAGATAAAATGTAATCTTGTGTTGTATTGGTCTATACTAGCTTTTGTTTCTGAATGTGGTCTTTTAATATGACGGTCGGAAGTTGTGCGTCCGTGCGTCCCGTACGTCCCGTGCTTGCGTGCTTGCGTGCGTCCGTCCATCCATCCGTCAGACACAAAGACCTAGGCGCCGCAGAATAGAGTAGCCATGGAGTAGCCAGAGTTCCCAACACCAGTCTCCCAAGTTTTTGTGGTGGAAAAATAACGGTGAGCTGTGTAAGGGAAGTTCAATGATCTGATCCTGAAGCCTTAATCTAAAGCACTTTGTTTCTGGTTTAGGTTTGCCAGAGTTTGACAGGACCATAATGCACTACAGACCTAACAGCGGTCCTGCAGTCATGGGACTGAAAGTTGAGTCTTGTGCCAAGTTAGTGATGCTTTATTTTTCTTGTCTTGTGGTAGGTCAATTCTTTATCTTTTATTTTTATCATCCTTTTGCCTGTACTCGACTTAATTGTGTCTTTGTTCTCCTACCAGATGAATGCCATGGGCTGGCATTCACCTGTGCCAGCCCATGGCAATGCCATCACCGCCGTGGGATGCAGTCCCTGGAGCTGTGGGCTGGGTCCATCTGCCCTTCCCTGCCCAAGGCCAACCCCCCTGGCTGTCACCATCATCTGCACCAACCTTTTGCATGGTTCTCTGATCCGCCCGCCCGTCCAAAAGACCTAGCAGCGTTGCAGTTATGGGACTGAAAGTTAAGTCTTGTGCCAAGTGAGTGATGCTTTATTTTTCTTGTCTTGGTGGTAGGTCAGTTCATCTTATTTTATTTTTTGTATCCTTTTGCCTGTGCTTGACTTAATTGTGTCTTTGTTCTCCTACCAGATGAATGCCATAGGCTGACATTCACCTGTGCCAGCCTATGGCATGCCATCCACCGCCGTGGGATGCAGTCCTGACTCTGGGCTGGGTCTCCATCTGCCCTTCCCTGCTCAAGGCCAACCCCCCTGGCTGTCACCATCATCTGCACCAACCTTTTGCATGGTTCTCTTGATCTGCCCGCCCGCCAAATCCGCCCGCCCGTCCAAAAGACCTACAGCGTTGCAGTTATGGGACTGTAAGTTGAGTCTTGTGCCAAGTGAGTGATGCTTTATTTTTCTTGTCTTGTGGTAGGTCAGTTCTTTATCTTATTTTATTTTTATCATCCTTTTGCCTGTGCTTGACTTAATTGTGTCTTTGTTCTCCTACCAGATGAATGCCATGGGCTGGCATTCACCTGTGCCAGCCCATGGCAATGCCATCACCGCCGTGGGATGCAGTCCTGACTGTGGGCTGGGTCTCCATCTGCCCTTCCCTGCTCAAGGCCACCCCCCTGGCTGTCACCATCATCTGCACCAAACTTTTGCATGGTTCTCTTGATCCGCCCGCCCGTCCGTCCAAATCCGCGCCTCCCGCCCGCCCGTCCAGAATCCGTCCGTCCAAATCCGTCCGTCCTGAAATCCGCCCGTCCAAATCCGCCCGTCCAAATCCGCCGCTCCAAATCCGCCGCTCCGAATCCGCCCGTCCAAATCCGCCCGTCCAAATCCGCCCGTCCAAATCAGGTCCGTCCAAATCCGCCCCGCCCGTCCAAATCGCGCCCGCCCGTCCAAATCCGCCCCGCCCGTCCAGAATCCGCCCGCCCGTCCAAATGCGCCCGCCCGTCCGAATCCGCCCGCCCGCGTCCGAATCCGCCCGCCCGCGTCCAAATCCGCCCGCCCGCCCGTCCGAATCCGCCCGCCCGCCCGTCCCAAATCCGCCCGCCCGTCCAGACGCCCGCCCGTCCGTCCAAATCCGCCCGTCCAAATCCGCCCGCCCGTCCAAAACCAATTCAGCACGAGATTTCAAGAGATTGCTTGCGTGCGTGCGGCCGTCCATCCGTCAGACACAAAGACCTAGGCACAGCAGAATGGAGTAGCCATGGAGTGAAGAGTCCCAACACCAGTCTCCCAAGTTTTTGTGGTGGAAAAATACGGTAAGTTGTGTAAGGGAAGTTCAATGACAGATCTGAGGCCTTAATCTAAAGCACTTTGTTTCTGGTTTAGTTTTGCCCAAGTTTGACGTGACAGTAAACGCACTGCAGACCTACAGCGCAGCAGTTATGGGACTGACAGTTGAGTCTTATGCCAAGTGAGTGATGCTTTATTTTTCTTGTCTTGTGGTAGGTCAGTTCTTTATTTTATTTTTTTATCCTTTTGCCTGTGTTTGACTTAATTGTGTATTTGTTCTCCTACCAGATGAATGCCATGGGCTGTGCCTCTCTTACTGTCTGATGCGTCAGTGTTTTTCAACCCCAAATTTGAAGACCAAATGAAAGACACATTTCTTGTAAATGTTACTGAGGAGGGAACAGGTGAGCTATTGGCTGATCTGAACCATATACTCGATCATCTTTACAAGACATGCCCTTTAAGCCACAAAGTTGATATTCACTGTTTGTTTGGACTTTCTCTCGCAGATGTAATGGTGTCAAATCTGCATTTCATTTCAAGTACCAAATACTCGTTGATCATCTGAAACAGGAGAAGGCCTTGCTCATTGCAGACTTGTACGTCAACAGCAGATACCCATACACCAACACCATGAGGTCTCTAACTGCACTTTACAGTCAACCACATCAACTCGCATTACAAAGAACTGCAGAATTGATGGACGGCCCAAAAATCAGGAGTGGTGACACTAAGTCTTTTAGAATGTTTGCCCTCACAGTCCGTGCATTAGTTGGAATGCTGGACCAACTTGGAGCTAAAGGATGGACAGAGCTGAAAGCCAGAAGTTCCTATGATGGCAGACTTCCTCAGTCTAACGTTCGGTTGTTCGTCAGCTTCCTATTCACACGGGCATTGACTGTTTTGGCCCCTTCCAGGTTAAGTTTGGACGCAGTTGTTTATCCGGAATCGGAAATGCTCAGTCGGAGGAGATGGTGTCATAGCCAGATTCAGATTGAACATTTCTGGAAAATGTTTCATACTGACGAATACTCTCCCCAACTTGCAACATAAAAAATGTAGAACATTTCATTAATGTTTAATAAATGACAAGACAAATATGCCTAGTTCTCTGAGTTTTATTTTAATTGTTCATTGTAAAGAAAAGCCAGTGATCAAGTCATCTTTTTGCCTGCAAATTATATATTGTACTCTGTGTGAAATAATATATTAGCACTTACTCTGAAGTTAGGAGGGTGATTCTATAATTTAGGGTACACTGCATGTCCACTGATGTTAAATATACTTATACAATCAAATTTCTTCAAACAAATTGCAATTTATGTGTAAACTTGCTTCCTGAAATAACATCACACAGACAATATGTGCAATATATTGTTCATTTTGCTTAAATGTGTAATATGGCCCTAAATGTACAGTTTTGTCCATGTCCGATTTCAATGTGAGAAAGTTGAGGGTCCAAAAATATCCATTAAAATCATTAAAATAAATCAATTCTTTTTGAAATCTTTTACAAAAGTCTTAATATTAAAGGAAAATAATAGTTTCAAATATAAGTTATTTATTTAAATACTTAAAATATATTAATTTATTCGTGTCCACAAAATGTTGGTCAACTATGTTACAAACAAAACCTCCCCCAGCAACTCAAAAATCGTTTGTCCCAAGACCTTGTAACCAGCACCATGTGATGTCATTTTCCTCTGTGGAGGCCATTTCAAACACACCATGGTGAGTCTCTTCTCAGTTTTTTCAATATTTGATGTAGGAAAGCGTATTGTCAACGGCCGTATTATTAACCTTCAACTATGTTATGTACATTGTCATAGCTAAAACGTTTTATTTATTATAATGAAATTTTGTGTTGAATTCTTACATTAACCTGCTAAAAAAATGACATGTGGTTAGCTAGGCTAGGTCCACCATTTCTGTTATGGGGAAGAAATATGGAAATTGTCAACTAAGTTATGGTCAACTAAGTTATGGTCAACTAAGTTATGGTCAACTAAGTTATGGTCAACTAAGTTATGGTCAACTAAGTTATGGTCAAGTTATGGTCAAGTTACGGTCAACTAAGTTATGGTCAACTAAGTTATTGTCGACTATCTTTCAACTAAGTTACATCAGTGCTAAAATTAAAAATACAATAGCATTTCAAAAGAGCATGTCTCAGAATCCATGTATTCTCTGTGGAATTATGTGCATTTCTGTACTGTTTAATAATTCTACATTTAAAATAAAAGAGGTTTTTACTGAAAGCAACTTTGATAATTCAATTCTGTCTCATGAATAAAATGTTGTCCATGGTTAATCCATATTGACAGTCAACTAGGTTACTTGTGTCATCCGTGTGATTTTCATTGTCACCTAGGTTACACTTAGATTCTTAAAGTTAAAATAGCCAATATTGATGTTTCTGACATTTTTAAGCATTCTACTTATTTGCATAGGTTGGAGTTTACTATAACATCTTTTTTAATTATCAAAAATAACTTTAATGGAGATTTATGATGAAAAACATCCTTGTCCTTAAGGACCGTTATAAATGCATGTCATGTTAATCTTTAAAAAAAGGTTAAATATGAAAATCATTTTAAATAACAATTGTATGTGTGGCAGAAATAGACTCAAGAGCCTTCAAAATTGCATTTAATTTCAAGTGCAACTGAATTGAATGGTTTGTATAACACCCTGTTTGTCCGTAACATAGTTGACAAACTCTGAAGTAAAAACATGTTTTTAATTTTATTTTATTTTTATGTTTCAACTATCTGAGTACATTAAAAATCAAGGATTGCAGCTTAATAGTATTAATGTTAAAGTGATGTTTTATGAAATTAGTGGCTGGTACGACTAAAATAAGAATTTGCATACTATAGTCTTGTAAATAATGAGAAGGGTTTTTCAGTGATTCTGTGGTGTGTTAATGATGCTTTGTTTGTTGTTTACGAATGGAAAATCTGGTTTTGGAATTTTAATGTGTTTTATATATATATATATATATATATATATATATATATATATATATATATATATATATATATATATACACACAAATAATGTTAATTGTTTTAATATTAAGTGTTTTAAATAAAGTTTTGTAAACATATCTCTCTCTCTCTCTCCTGGGGCCTATGCCATGAAGCCGGTTTCAGGTGTGCTAGCCCGATATGTTTCAGTTTAGTTTGTGCCAACCCTGGGTTTTAGGTACCATGAAAGTGGTTTGGCTTTCAGCACTGTTCATCGCCATAGTAACTTACACTCCACAGCTAACCTGGTCCGGGGCAGGTTTTGTTCCAGGTAAGAGGTTGCAAACCGAACTTGGACCAATCAGCTGTGAGCAAAGTGACACATGTATGATGGGATAAAGTCACTCCACAGCAAATTATTTTAAAAGACAAAATCATGGCTTTTAGTAAATAAATTTGTATGATTTAGAAATTATTTCTGTAATTATTATACCCTAAAACAATCTAATTTCAGTTCATAAATTATTATTACGCAGATTTTAAATGAATATTGTATAAGGCTTATATAAAGGTAATGCTTTAGAATCAATAAATGAAGCTATAAAATGACTACATGTGAGCTTAAATGTTCAATTCTCTCTATACCTTTATCAACTGTATAAACTAACTTCAACTTTTACTTGCCCTGATAGTGATATATAGTAGTGAGACTTTCTTTTAGTTGTCCTCTTTCATAGACAGCTATTTTCTTCTTGCTGTGTAAATTTGTTTAAATTCTTAATATTTTAATACTTTTATTTAATACGTGAATTGCGCTGCTTCTCTCGCGAAAAATTAATTTCAATGAGTTTTGAATGAGTTTCACTCTTTCTCAGCATGTGATTGGCTGTTTGCAACTGATGTCACTCCTAAACTAACTCAGGATCAAAGCCTGAGTTGACAGAGAAAGTTGATGATCAGCATCATGGTACCAACAAAGCCTGGTTGGATTGGTTTGGTTTTGTCAACTCGAAACTAAACCTGCAACCCTGAGTTTGTTCAACTACCATCATGGTACAAGCGCAATCTAAACTCGAGCGTGTTGTGTAACCCCATAGTAACCATATTATACTTAAAATATGGTAACTTTCTATGAAAATTAAAAAACCCTAACTTTGTATGAAAATATTAAAATATGGTAACTACTATAGTAACTTTGATCTGCTTGAATATTTTAATCGTCTTTAATACATAATTCCGAAGGATAGATTAAAATACCCGTTTTTTAAATAAATACTAAATTATTAAAATTTAATAATAATTATAAATCTTTTTTTTCGGATTCGGGGCTATAAAAAACATCCGGCGCTGAAGCCCCGAATGCCCATGTCTCTAAGACGCGCCTGGTTCTAGCGTTCATACAAATGTGCCAAACAAGACGAAACCACGTGAGGTTTGAATGAGGCTCGTGGTGTTTGTGCGCCGCGCGCCCCTGGCTGTTGTGTCGCATAGCAACCGCGAGTGTCGCGTCGCGTCGCTTCTTGCGGAGTTTCACACGCGCTCATGTGACGCGCCGCCTACGGAAGAAGTTTCTTGCAGGTTTTTTTTGTCTGTTTCAGTGGAGAAACACACACGGACTAACTAACAGCCGTCCGGGGGAAACGACAACAACTCCCACAGCGAACAGACGAGCTCAAGTTCTGCCGGAGCGCTTCTGTAAGTGTGTGTTTATTCTTTAGCTAACGTTAGTTTGTGTTTAACAGTTACCTGAGTTTACTTCAGCGTTACTCGAGCTTGTTCTAGTGCGCGTGTTTGTGTTCAGTCAATAAACGGATAACTGAATTACCGAAACACACCGAAGATTTGATAAACACAACTCGAGACAATCTCAGCATGTGATTCTACAGTCTCTCTGTTAATACCCGTTATATTTACGACAGATCTATCTATCTATCTATCTATCTATCTATCTATCTATCTATCTATCTCATTGATCTATCTATCTATTCTATCTATCTATCTATCTATCTATCTATCTATCTATCTATCTATCTATCTATCTATCTATCTATCTATCTATCTATCTATCTATCTATCTTTTTCAGTTTATAGTGTGTGTGTGTATAGATGCACTTATAGAGCTTCAAGGAAACACCCTGAAGACTTGTGAGTGAGACAGACAGCTCTAGCTGGTGTGTGTGTGTGTGTGTGTGTGTGTGTGATGTGGTCTGAAAACCACAAGATTTCACAGGTTGTTGGGAAACTAATAGAGTTCTTAAAGAGATACAGCACTAACTGTGAAGTTCTACATGTGGAGGATTTCAGTTCCTTTACTCAAATAATAGAGATCTGTGTGCCACACACTGGCGTTTAAGTGTGTGTGTGTGTGTGTGTGTGTGTGTGTGTGTGTGTGTGTGTGTGTGTGTGTGGAGGGGTTAGCAGGTCCAGTGCTGTGTCTGGAATGTTAATCAGCTTGATGTTTGTAATGAACACTGGGTCGTGCTCGATGTTGTTCAGTGTTTCTTTCAGCGAATGCTCGTCAACGCTTGTGTGTGTGTGTGTGTGTGTGTGTTCCAGTTCCTTCTCTGTTATGACCAATTATGAGCAACTCGGCTTTTATCGAAACCTTAATGCAACTAAAGCAGAACATGTCGAGGACTGATAGTTATACAACGATGGACACAGATCTGCTGATATATATAATATAGGGTATAATCAGATTAATAACAGAATCTGTTGATAAAGAAAAGTTGTAGGTCTTGTCAGGTTCCAAAACATTATTGAAAGTTAATAAACATTTTGTGTTATTTATTATTGTGTAAGTGTCATTTCAGTTTTTTCTTCTTCTGAATATAATGATTCTCTAGATGTCACTATCAATCAATTATATATTAATAACTTGGATTAATATTAATCATATCTGTTAATTTAACAGAAGTTGTATCAATTCCAAATAATTATTTATCCATAGCTAATAAAGTTTTATGGTATTTGTTATTGTGTAATTTCAGGCATTTTATACTTTCTCTCAGTATGATTTATGTTATTTACTGATTATGTTATATAATCGGATGAACATTTAGGCCTGTTAATTGCCCGAACTTGCAGTTTCTATTATCCGATTTCCAAACCAGTTAGAAACACCTTTATCGACAGCAAAGTTAAAAAACAACAGCATTTATTTTATTTATTATTATGATATTTGCACGTTTTCTGTATTGATATGATTTGAGAGTATAAAGCGGGGTGTATTGGGCATTGTTTGTTTGCTGAGCGCTGTGACGTCTCTCTTCAGCATGTTGATTAGCTGGACAAAACTTCACACCAAGCGTGTGTGTGTGTGTGTGTGTGCATGTGTCAGTGAGACTTTAACCACGCTTAGACACTCGTTTGCTCTTTTCATCCTGTTTTCTGACTGTCAGTTCTGAATGGTGTAGAGTCTGAAGTGTTTTATGGCCTTGCGTTTACTGTTATTTTCTAGATATGTGATATATTCTTCTTCCTCAGACCGACTGTATGAGGACATACGGCCGCATGTTGTGTGTCTTTTTATATGTATTTAGTGTGGTTTTAGGGCTGTCAAAGCTTAATTTTGTCCACTAAAGATACCTACATAGGCAATATTTTAAATGCAATATTAAATTCTGCTTAACATAACATGTCTAAAATTTATACAAACATCTTTTATTTATTACAAACATTATACAATGGCTACACTTTATTTACCCTGAAGAATGGAAGTGAAATGTGACAACATGCCCCATAGGTGGGGGTGCATTGTATCATGACCACATGACAACTTAAAATACTATTGGATCTAATAAAAAAATATACAAGTCAAACCAATATATTTATCTGAGTAAAATACAATTATTAACTTTTTCATAAAATAATGGCATTTTTTAATAATTAAAAATAAACTAATATTTGAGTTTGACAACACACACACAGACAAAACAGCTATACAGCAACGTTAAAAACAAAATCATTAATTTATCATTTCTGACCTTGACTCTCAGTCTTTATTTACATGTTTTCTCTTGTTTTCTTAATATGATTCATAAAAGTATAGAGTATAATATCATATTTCTAAATAGGGGCACATAGTAAACGCAGTGTGACAACATGCTCCGCCTGCACAACTAGCTAGCAATAGCATTAAAGAACTATATCAACTGTTAAAAAACATATTGGAGATTAAAATAATATCAGATGTGCCTAATTTTAAATGAACACAAAGAAAAAATAGAGATGAAAATGAACTTAAGTAAGAAGTACTTTTGCTGTGGTTAAATAAATGTTCACTGATATCTTACAAAGATTTCGAGAATTTTGGCACAATTGTTTCTCTATATAGTGTTGAAATGGCAACTAGTAAAGTTTCGTCATGTTCGCATGTGTGGAAGTATTTAAAACAAGTGTGTTGCAACTAGCCCGCTTAGCCTCCCCATATTAGGGTTGTTCAAAAAAAAATCCAAAAATGTTTTTTTCATGTTTTTTTTTGTTTTTGTTTTTTAAAGCAGAACCCATGCGTTCTAATACGGTGGCTACATTGCATTTCACTTGAAGAAAAAAAATTCTATCTCTGCTTTTTCTGAATTAACGAGTTAATTTTTCATGAGAAAAAAAGTTTTTTGCTCTGTTTTTCTGAATTAATGAGTTCATTTTTCATGGAAATTTTTTTTGCTCTGTTTTTCTGAAAGAAAAAATTTTCTTATGAAAAATTAAGTCATTAATTCAGAAAAACAGAGCAAAAACTTTTTTCTCATGAAAAATTAAGTCGTTAATTCAGAAAAACAGAGCAAAAACTTTTTTCTCATGAAAAATTAAGTCGTTAATTCAGAAAAACAGAGCAAAAACTTTTTTCCATGAAAAATTATCTTGTAATTCTGAGATAAATAAGTCGTTAATTCAGAAAAACAGAGTAGATTTTTCTTCTTAAGTGAATGCAATACACCATCGTATGAACATTTGTTGTGTAAAGATGTGCGTGATGATGATGATTGACAGAACTGTCGTGGTTCTGTTAGCTAATCCAGTATAGCGCGGAGCGGCTGCGTTGCTAATCAGAAATATGTGGAAAAGGTTCTTCCTGCTCAGTTAGTGGCAAAATCAGTCAGTGGCAAAAATCATGCAACCACATACTTGACCAAACCTGCACATCGGTCAGAGCTGAGTGTGTGTGTGTGTGTGTTCATCAGCTAGAAAACACTGTCAACAGAAAGCGCTAGAGCACTCGCCTGAGATCAAGACGAGCGTCTGGTGTTTTTAGCGATTAAAAGTAGATGAGTAGAAGTGAGTGTTTCTGAATGTGTGTTTATGTAGTCCATTACGCTGTGTTACTGATGCACAATCACAGCTCCGTGCTCTATTATTGTCAGTGGTGGAGGAAGTACTGAATTTCAGTACTTAAGTAAAAGTACAAATAACCAGATAAATATTTACTTTAGTAAAAGTCGAAGTAACACAATGACAACCATACTTAAGAAAATAAAAAGCATTTTAAATGTACTTTAAGTATTAAAAATAAAAGTACTTGCATAACATTTATTTCTTAATGTCTATTTTCTAATGATTAATAAAACATTCATTCTAACTCATTCAACCTAATACTCATATAATGATGGAAAAAATTAGTTGTCACCATTTCTGAAACAAGCTTGCAATTAATTAGGCAATATACACATCATGCTTATCGCTTACTATATGTTAATAACTATGTTTTGGTATTAAGACGTGATTAATTTATGGTGTAATTCTGAACCTCTTGGCTTGCCATAATCCTAACCAACGTATATTACACACGCGTGCGCTTCCTACTGCACGTAAATACAAATTTTCGTGTATAAATGCACAGATAAATGCACTGCGTGCGAGGCGCATTCCAGTGTGACCGAAGTCTATATATCTATGGCAACCAGAACGTCACTGGTGAGACAACGGTGCACAAGACGGACAGACGGTCAGATTAATGTAACAAAAATGTAACAGAAGTTGTAGAAATGTAGTGGAGTAAGAAAGTATAATAATTGCTGCAAAATGTAACAAAGTAAAAGTAAAAAGTATGCACTATTTATTACTACTTAAGTAAAGTAAAGATACGTGAAAAATGTACTTAAGTAAAGTAACAAAGTATTTGTACTTCGTTACATTCCACCACTGATTATTGTAACCCAAATTTTCCTTGCTTGCACATTAGCAAACTTATATTTTATTTAGTTATGATGTCACTCTGTAGGCCAAACGCGGAAGTGAGTTAGCATGTTAGCGCTCCCGCTTCCCTCGCTCTAAAGTCTATGGGATTTTTGAATGTGTTTTTGCTAAATCTCCTGAAATAAGGTCTGGGGTGAACAAAGACTCTAACTATCCTCACGTTTTGATCTGGGACATAGAACACAGTTATAACCTGCTTGTGGTTTTTAACTTTATTGTGTCTTAAAAATATCTGATGGCTTTATCCAGGCTTTAAAATGTATACATTTTAGATTTAACGTTAGACTTTAAAAGATTTTCTTGATAGACAAAACGTGTGAGGGTCACAACTCTTGGTTAAAACACAGATCTTATTTTTTGTGATTTTCCAAAAGTCTATGGGGAAAATGCAGAGCTTTTCGACCTGTGTGTGTGTGTGTGTGTGTGTGTGTGTGTCAGCTTTAGTGAGGATTTGCACTTCAGTGCTCGTGTACCTCAGCGTCCTCTGGATGTTTCACTTTCTTCTCCTGAAGCACTTTCTCTCTGTTAAACGTCAGCAAGATCCAGTCACTGTTACAGCAGGAGGACACGATACAGTGTCTGGCCTATCAGAACTGACAGTGAAATCATAGGAAATGGACATGCAATATTGTATATATTGTATTTTAGTCATTTAGTAAAGACTTTAGGTACCTAAAAACACTTGATGAACCTGTGAAACACTATGGAAGTCAATGGGGTCCAATGATCAACTGCTGTTTCCTGTATTCTTCAGAATATCTCCTTTGGGTGTTCAGCAGGAGATCAGTCACACAGGTGTGGAAGAACCCGAGGAAATGAAGACAGAACTTATATTTTTAGGTGAACTTTCCCTAAACAACTTATTTTTAGTAGCAATGCTAGCTAATGTCGTATTCAGATGGATACATAGTGTGTGTGTGTGTGCTCATGTTCATGTGTGTGACCTGAAGATCTAGTCATGAATGTGGAGTTTCTAGTTTGTGAGAATGTGAAGATTTTGTTGTTAATGAGTGTTAGAAAATATCTCTTCAGTCGTGTTTCTTCAGAGCCTGACGTTTTCACGACTCTTTCCTTGTTCTCAGAGAATGTACTGGTTTACACATTACACACACACTCTCAGCACTCACACACACACACGCACACCCTTGTCATTTCACACCTATAGTGTTTGTTTGCATTTACAGATGCACTTCCTGGTAAATGATACTTTTAAATGAGGAAGCAACACAAAAGCGAGTTTGATTGTCAAGTGTGTGTGTGTGTGTGTGACAGTTAAAGTGCTGACACTTAATGATGATTATTATAAATATATGAGACCATAGGCCTCATGCCCAACACATGTCAGGTTTAGTTTGATGTCTGGCGAACGTCGTCTTATAGTTCCTGATTCCGGTTAATTATAATGTTGAGAGGAGGAAGTGCTTCAGCTGAACGCTTAATCACCAGTGTTTCATATAAAGCACTTTTCAGCTCAAAAGGTTCAATAGTTCATGTGTTAACTAACAAAGAGCAATACATTACAGTATTTATGAAACCTGTTCGATAATAATGATCCAGCTGTTCATCACAGTAACATTAACTAATGTTCACAGATGAAGAGTTCAGATGCAAAAGCCTCTAAGTGCCATTTGAAATTTTCTTCTAAAATGATCATTTTTATCAAGCTTTGTATATTTAAGTTCAGTAATTTCACTTAAATGTCAATGAAGATTACCTATTAATTGTCATTTAAGTGAAATTACTGAACTTAAATATACAAGCTTGATAAAAATGATCATTTTAGAAGAAAAATTTCAAGAGGCTTTTGCATCTGAACTCTTCAAGTACAACCTTTGATTTTAATAACGTAATAGTAAACGTTGAAACTAATATGAACTAAGATTAATAAATGCTGAAGAAGTAATGTTCATTCTTAGTTCATGTTCACTAATGAAATCTTATTGTAAAGTGTCACCGTTACTCCTAATGATGAAAACGGCTGTAATGTTTATCTGTCTCGTCACACTGATGATATATATTTCACTTCAAAGTGGTGAAATTAGTAGGGCTGTCAACTTTAGTCGTTTAGTCGACTAATCAGTCAATGCCGTCTTGGTCGACTGAAATTCTTATTGGTTCGAACCAGTCGCATTTTTTTTTTTTTTGCCAATAGAAATACATTTTCAATGATTTACTCCCTGATATTTATTCCTTTATAAAGCAGTTATTTATTACTGTATTCTAAATATAATTAGCCTATGTTTTATCCCCAACTTTAAATGCTTTAAGGCTATTTCTTGTAACTGCACCACAGTTTAGCGCACACACATAACACACTCGGGAACCGCATGGCTGGCTGCGCTGCTGCTTCGCGCTCAGTAAGGGATGTACTGGTAGGTGGTTTTGCTGTATTCATTCAGTTCACGCTACTTTAGTCGACAGAATGTCCAAGAAATCTAAATCTTTTGTCTGGCTACATGTTTGTGGAGGTAGGCGACGGTGGCGACCGCGTTGCTCCATTATGAGCGCGCACATCGCGTGCCTATTTGAAATCAAACTCAGACGCGCAAAAGACGTGAGCAGCTCTTTTAACGGCTTTATCATACTGACTCAATAGATTGTTTTCTTAATAGGTTTTTATTTGTACACTTGACTCATTTGAAAGTAGCCTAAATAATGTAACAAAACGAAATTAAACTTATGCTATCTTACAACACAGCCTAGATTTCAGATAGTTTTTTAGGCTATTTTGTCTGTTGTTTTAAGACGCCTAACAGATCGGCTGGACAAAAGTTAACCCATAGCTTTGTAAGTAAAGAAGAATACAGCCTGTATAAACGAGAGCTTTTGTTAGGATTTTTCATTATGTGGCAGATAGCAGTTATATTATTTTGTAGCGTGTGGTGTGATCAGGTGCGCGATTGTGACGGTCACTATAGACCAAGGACAGAGCTCCTCACTTGCAGTTAAACAAATCACTTAATTTTCAAAGAATTGTATTATTATTATAGTTTTATTTATTTTCGATGTTTTTTCGTTGTTGTTTTATAAATGCTCTATGACAATTGTTTAAAAAATGTTCAATCAAAACATCCGTTTTTTTTTTTTTTTTTAGTCGACTAATCGTCGCACAGGACAAGACCTTGGTTCGACTAAGGATTTCTTTGGTTGATTACAGCCCTAGAAATTAGACATTAAATTAGATTATTTCTAACATTTCTATCCTAAAACAGCTGTAAGATATTAAATGTTTAGTGTATCTGCTTATCTCACACTTTTATGAAGCTCCTGTGAACCTAAAGCCCCGCCTACTTCGATCTGATTTGTCGTGTGACATTGACGCCCGTTATTTGACCTCTGGGTCAGCTCAGATGAGGATATTGGTTATTGGCGTTGTGTAATATTCTTGCAGCATCATAGTAGAGCTAATATTAGGCAATTATTTCACAACCTTTAATATTTACTCCTCAGCACATCACTTCTTTCTGTCTGAAAACGCTTTGTTCGAAGATTCACTCTCTAAACCCCGCCTCTCTGAGAGCTGCTCTACTCTGATTGGTCAATGACCCAAACACTCATTATCATATCCTGAATCTCAGCTCTTCGTCAGCATGGATTTTACCCATAGACTGTATAAAAGTATTTTTGAAGCCCAAAGTGGGCGGAGCCATCTTGGCCGCGCGTCACTCCCAGATATACGAACATGTGCAGCGCGCGGATTAGCTGAGGTGACGCTAACACACAGCAGACAAACGACTAGTAGTGACATCAGCGGTAATCCACCTGTCACTCAAGTGGCCACGCCCTTAATTATGCAGAACTTTAAGGCTTAATATCATTTAAACAGACGAGTTATAACCCGTCACAGTCGCCATGAATGGCTAAATTAGCGACAAAACCACTTTTTGCACCAGTCTGTAAACGTGTTTTCCTGCTGTAAAGTTGTGCATTTTAACATGCGGGTCTATGGGAGTCTCCGCTACAGCGCCTCTAGTGGCCAGTGGAGGAACAGCAGGCTAAGGATCAATCTCATCAACGTGGATTTGTCAAAACAGCGTCTTCTCGACATGACCAACACGATCTGAACTCTTCCAGTCTCAGATACACTACAATGTTAGAGGGCGGGGCTAAGAGTCACTGCTCAGCCAATCAGGACCACAGGCTGGCATTATGCTAATTAGTTACAAACCTACGCAGTCTGTCGTTCACTTTGATCTTTGAAACGTTGCAGAGTTTTTACATCCACAAACAGCTCTATCACACACTATATGAAAGGAAATATTAATGTTCACGTTACACAGCAGATATCTGTGGTTCATCTGACTGATAATAAACTCAACTGGAAAAAATTATCTTATCTCAGCAGGAAAAGGAAATTACAAACAGGAAATTAGCTTTTTTTCTGAAATGATGTGTCTTTATGATGTGGGCATTGACATTAGATTGAGTCTGTGTGTCTTTTACGGCAGAATAAGACAAAATCACACGAGCAGAGTTCAAGCGCAACAACTGCCAAATTAAAGCTAAAACGTTTTTTAGAGAGTAATGTAAGGGTGTTATTTGGCAGCTGGGCAGTGTTACTTCATTAGATTGTCCAGCCATAACATTACAGTTGTTAAAATGTTACATTTTAAAATAACACATTAAAATTAATTTAATTAATTTATAATAAAGAATAAAGTTATAGAGGTACAAGATAATACATTTGTATCAAATTAAATAAAAAAACAGAATTGAATTGAAACCAAGCACGTTTCATAGTGCACATTATTGTTAGTATTTTAATTAGTTATTCAACTGTTAAATTGATATTTAATACTTTAAATAAATAAAATGTGAACCTAAAAACACAGATATTTGATCATGTGTTCGCTCTGGAGACTTGTGAATGTTATTCCTGAGCATGTCGTTGCTCTGGTGTGATGATCGGTGATGTTCCTCATTTGTGTGAAGGAATCTGCTGATGGCATCTGAATCTGCTCAAGTCAACGTTTCTGGGATGCCTGAGCCTCTGTTCCTCATGCAGGAACTCTGGGTAATTTCCTACACATGTAATGATGAGGAAGAGAATGGCAGTAAATGTTCTCGCATACACACTGAGAGATGTACACACACAGTTCATGAAGTTTGGCCCATGTCTCCGCATTGGGAAAAGTGTAAAAGAAATGTGTAGTTCATCATTAGTGATGATATTATTGACAGGTTTCTTGACTCAGAAAACCCTTGACATCAGCCATATTTCTGAAAAGGTAATTGATACGTGCTTGAGTTATTGGAAGACTATAGGCTATATTTGAAAATAGTGTTTCATTGAGTTTACACACCCGTCTGGTATTGATATAGAGCACGTTCACATGGCTATGAGTGTGATATTGCTCAAAGTATCGATACAGACTTCATTCTTCAGGTCAATCATATAATCAAGGAAGAAAAAGTCAGGAAAGTGATATATGTCCTAGTATCCTTTGAACCCTCTTGTGCTCTTCTTTTTTTGTCAATTAATTTAATGTGCTATATTTCAGTTTGATAATGATTTCTATTTCATAGTTTGTGTTTTTAGGAGATTTTTATGGTACTAAATTATATTTAAATGCTGTATTTCTAACCCATTTATTGACTTTTTGAGCACCTGAAAACTACATGTCCATCTTAAACTGGAGAATCTGGAACGCTTAGAAGTCTGATCTCTTCTCAAAGGTTATTACTGAAGTGAAACAAGTTTTAAAAATTGAACTTAAAGCAACAGAATTTTAAGTGTATTGTTATGAAAAATGCACAAAAATATTTTTTCAAAATTTGATATGAAATGTTTTCAAAGTCACGATTTGCTCTAAAACTGCAAGAAAATCAAAGCCATAAATCTTAAAGTTAATGGTTATAATTACCACATCCATTGCATGTGCTGAACTTTTTGTACCATGTATTAAAAATATGAATTTATCTGTTTACCTTTTTTTAGAATTTGAAAGATAATAGTATTGTTTGTTTGCTGATTTTAGTCCTTCAAAACCTGAAAAGTAGTGTTTGAAAACTCATTTAATGTAATTTAGCAGTACAAGTGTACCCTGTGTTGATTACTGAATCTCTTTCTTTTCCCAGTCCCGATGACTCCTTAAGTGTGTGGTTCTGGCTCATCCCAGAGGGCTCGTGGGCGTTCCCGTCATGTCCTCGGTCCCGCTGGAAGGATCCCAGCTGGTGTCGGAGTGGCTGAACCACCTCCGGCTCGACCAGTACAGCTCGGCCTTCCAGGAGTCCGGCCTGGGAATGCTGTGGGAATGCCAGGATTTATCCTCGGCTAAGCTTCAGCGAATGGGCGTGGCTCTTCCCGGACACAGAAAGCGGATCCTCGGAAGTCTCCGCAAAATCTTCCCGTCGGAGGCCGAGATGGAGGACGACGAGGAGCGAGAGGACGACAGACCCGTCGCCAGAGAAAGAACGAATCGGCGACGGAAACAAGCGTCTGCCTCCCGTCCGCCTCGCCTAATGCCTGATCGACCTCCCGTTCCCTTCACTCCTGGCTCTGTAACCGCGGAAACACCTGGACGAGCCACGCCCATCCCGACTCCGAGGCCACGCCCACAGCACCTTCCTCTTAAAGGGCCGGCGCAGCAACTCCAGAAAAGCGAGAGCAAACACTCCCCTCAGTCGCCTACATCCATCTTCTTCCTCTTCTTCCTCGTCTTCGGAGCGCTTCCACCTGTACGAACAGTGTTCATCTTCCTCTCCGGGAGAAGCGGGTGTTCCTCCTCTTCCTCCGAAGAAGCTACGCCGTGGGCGCCTCAAAGAGTCTAAAGAGGAGCCGGTGCCGCACAGACCCCCGTTCCTCCTCCTCGCGTGTCCGTGTGCTCCAGGACTACAACTCCCAGAAGCCCTCCCGCTGTCAGGTACAACACACACTTCGTTTGTTTAGCGAACTGCTTTAGTATGTGTACTTCTCACTATAGAGACAGAGTGCGATGCTTTTTAATAGTTATAGCGCCACCTATGGTCTGATGTCTTTAAAAAGTTTAGAATCATATGCTCACCTATTTTCGAGAAGTTTCCGTTTAGGAGTTATAGGCTTTTGAGTTTGTTTTGCCACGCCCATTTTTACTTTCCCTGTTATAGCTATCCAAATGGTAAAGTTCAACTTTTTTTTGATAATTATTGATCTAGAGAATCCAGAGAGTTGTACTGCACTGGTTTGGTTCCCATCAGGCGAAAAACCTAGGACTAGTTCGTAAAGTAATTTTTTACATAATCGTGAAAATTTAATGACCAATTTGATTGACCGCAGTGGTTCTTGAGACAAAGTTGTTCAGCGTGAAGAGATCTATCAAATAATATGCATATTGTGTGGATGTGTGAAACACGTGATTATTGAGCCGTTAAACTCGTTTGTGCCAACTAGTGTCTGATTTATTTTAAAATTCTTACAGATGTCTAGGGCCATGAGTCGAACATGCCCACCAAGTTTCGTTACGATTGGCCTTTGTTAATCTTGTCTAATAGGTGCTCAAATTTCATTGGCTGATGGCGGCCATGTTTTTCAAGATACGCCAATGTCCCGATAGGCATACAGGACACCTTGAACAAAGACACTGCATACCAATGTTAAAGTCAATTGTTCTAACGGTCGGGTAGTTATAGCCATTTCCATGTTTTTTTCCTGTTATAGCGCCACCAAGTGTTTAATTTAGCGGTTATTTGACTGTGACCTCAAATTGACCCTATACACACTTGTGCTGAGTTTGGTGAGAATATCTCATACCGTTAGAGAGTTTTAGCAATTTTAGGAAAAATGGCCCCTCCCTATTTGTACATTTTGGCGCCCCCTAGCGACCATGAATTTTATTTTTTCCTTTGTTTAGATATTATTATTAATATTCAGACTCCAGAGAGTCTTTCTGCACTAGTTTGGTTCTGGTCGGGTGACAAACCTTGGACTATTTAGCCACAGTGGGCTTTTGACAAAATTCGAAATTGCGCAACAATTTGCATACCGGAAATCGACTTTCCTATGATGTAAGACACGTGAGTCTGGGACACACGGTTTATGAGCCATTTTGTGCTTTTGATCACTGTAGCACATCACACACTATTCTAAGCCGTTTTATAGTTTGAATAGTGTGAGTAGGGTGTTAAACTGCAGTTTTTTCATTGACTGCATTGCATTGTGGGATACAGCACCTCACACAGTGTGTGTATTTCAGCAGATTGCACACATTGTGCAGGAACAGTGAGAGCAGTGTTGTAGTGAACACTCGTGATGCTGAATGCTTTTACTCAAGGCATTTGCACAAGCTAGTGTTTGTGTTTCCTGGTACTGGAGGTCATTGAGTCATGTGACCCGCAGACCATCACAAGGGTCAAACGGTCCTGTGGAAATGAGTCAGCGCTGGAAAATGACGTGTTTTTCCAGGCAGTGGGAGTGTGTTCGGTTATTGTGATTCAGACCAACATCATCACACACTCTTGAACAGTGATGGAGAGAGCGCTGCCTTGTGGTGTTGACAGGAACTGCAGCCAGTGTTTAGTATAATAACAACTTTGAAACCTCTTCTAGAAATGAAACCCATTTTTGTAACTTGGTCACTCTGTAGACAATAATAATATCCTTTAAAACTCATCGTTGATCACCGAAAATGACATATTTAAACCTTTTTTCCCTGTAAAAAAACTTTGCCTTAAAATATCTTGAATGTAACTCTACACCCTCGCCTCATTTAGTATAACTTACTAGATGATTACACATGGTGTGTGTTAAAGCGTATTAAAAACACCACATACACACATAAATAACTTTAAAAGCTGAAGTTTCACCACAAGGGCTCGATGTTAATCCTTGTTATACTTCGAACAAGTAAATCGGTCCTTCACAAAAAGATGCTTTTCTGCAAAAAATAGGATTTTTTGTGTTGTAAATACAATTTTATTGTAAGCAATATTCTCACCTTTGACATATTTGTGATATTTACCCCGTTAAATTTTTTTTTTCTTCTTTTATAAAGGCGTTTTTCTCCTAATTATGAAATATCCAATATATTTAGTTAGAATAGGACTACACTATATGACTGACCAATCAAATTAAATAATTTACACAGACACAAAAATACTTTAAATAATGTCATGGTTTTAGTGTCATATTCAGTGTCTTTTTTATTTTAAATCATTTAATAGCCTATATCATAAACGTTTTATGGTTAAAACATCGACACATTTTTGCATTTGTAAATGTATGTTAAAAGCTTTACCTATATAATGCCACTGATTTCATTTGATTGGTAACAGCACTGTTGTGTCTAATTATTTTAATTGAATTTTCTGATTAAATGTAAGTTGACATAATAAATGATGCATGCTATATTTAATTAGGTAAGAACAAATTGCCCTTATAAAGTTAAAAATACATTTAGCTAAGTTTAATTTCTGTCTCTGCCTAAACCTGCCTAATAACACACTTGCAACATATCGTCTGATCATTGTTATCGACAAAATCCCATATAAATATTGAGATATAATTTTTTCGTCAATGCACTCTAAAAAATGCTGGGTTGTTTGTCCCCAAATTTGGGTCAAATATGGACAAACCCAAATGTTGGGTTAAAAATGCAATTTTAAAAAATAAATAAATTAACACTAAATTACAAAAAAATTGTTCAGAGTGTATAACACACATCCAAATACTGGACTGGATGTTTTGATGACCTTAATCTGAGCTCATGCTCCTCCGCTGTGGAGTGTGTGTCGTGTCGTCTGATCCGTGTGTGTCTGCAGCGGACACTAGGTGGCAGCACTTCTCTCGGCACGCTGACCCACAATGCCATGCGAGAGCATTTCTGCAGCTGTATTCCCACAAGAAACCAGTTTTAGTCACTTTCCAGAAGGTCAGCATGTGATTCACATCCTTGAGAAACTGTGGCTTTAGATCCCCATTTCTGAGAAGTTTCATCAGACGGTATTTTAATGGAAATGAAGCTCTCAAATATTCAGTGCTTTGAAAAACAAAACAAAAAACTAATTCTTATTAATGCATATACATTTTACTTTTGAGTTTGTTTATCAATAATGCTTGTTATATAGTAATGCATTTTTATTATTTGATATATAGCCTAAATATAACATATATGTAAAATGTACTTTTATTACTTCTTTTTAGACTTAATAATGCTCTTTTTATTATTTTTTTTCTTATTTAATTATTATTTTTTATGTAGCCTAAATATAATATATGTCAAAAATGTCTTAATTACTTGTAAATATTGCTGTATTAATGATCCATGAAGTTTGAAAGCTTTACAACTCAAATAATAGATCATATTGTGCACATTAAGCATAAAACCAATGTTTTTCCCCCTAAAAAAGGCCCAATGCGCGGGTAAATTTGTGCTATTGCACTGCATGTTCTCGTGTGTGTGTGTGTGTGTGTGTGTGTGTGTGTGTGTGGTGAGAAACGGGAGGCAGAATTCAGGAAGCTCTTTGTGTTTTCAGTTTGTGAAGGTCTCGGCTCAGAGACTCTGGTCTAAAAGTGTTTTCCACTTCCGTCTGCTGTGTGTGGTCCACTCGCTCGTTCTCCACTCGCTCGCCCCTCTCTCTCGTTCACCGGACCGTGTCTGTGTGTGTGTTGCTGGAGAACGGGATTCTGGGCCTTTTCTGCCATGTTTGAGCACGTAAGTTCAATGTGGAAGTGAGTGTTTGTTCTGTTTTCTTTCAAACTTTAATGTTTTTGAGTGTTCTGGGTGTGTGTGTTGTGTAGAAGTCGTCACTGACGCGTGTGTGTGTGTTGTGTAGATGATGTTTGTTGTGAATGCAGTGTGTGATTCACGTTCACTTCCGATGGCAGTGTTTCTGAGCTGATGTGCTGCACTGTAAAACCGCAGGTTCGTCTTTTCACGGTGTTTCTCTCTCTGTGTGTGTGTGTGTGTGTGTCTGAACCTTTCACAGGTATAAACACACTTTTCTAGCACAAAAACTGTGATCATCAGTAACTTCCTGCTGATATCCGTGGCGGCGGTTGACCGCTAGTTCACTTCCGAAGGCGACTGCCCGTTCAGGACATGTTGTGTGTCATGCTTTGCTCATCTAGATGAAGTGTGTGTGTGTGTGTGTGTCGCTGAGCATCAACAGGAGACGGGCTGCCTTTAAACACACGTCAGGATCGCTGATAAAGTTAGTTAGCTGGTAGTGTCGCTTGAGTGAGTGATGTGGGTTTTTACACCAATGGCTGAAACTGAAATCTTCTAAATGAAGATTAATCGATAACCGATCAGCTGGATGATGCACTTCAGTTTGATTATTCAACGTCTTTCTTTGGTCAGTCGATGTTCTCACTTCTCTCTAGTCGTCTCTGTTTTAAACGAGTCTGTGCTGTAATGATCCCTGGAAACATCCACTACTGTCATGTTTTTGTAACGTTGAGTCATTTCCAGTTGTGCAGTTCCTGAATCTGCTTTAATCTCATCCATCGGGACTTGATGTTTCAGGCTGTCACACTGTTGGAGTTGCATATGTGTGTGTGAACATCAGTTGTTTTAAAGATTATACATAATGTCTGGTATAATAACATGCGCTTATGAATCATTCACAATAAGAAAGTGTTATTTATCAAGAAAACATTGAACTCACACTGAGGTTTCTTTATCGCATTCGTCACTTACAGTGCAGTATACCATATTAATCCTGTTAATAGGATCGAAACTTTAATCTGTTTTGTTAATCTAAACATAAAAGAAGCCAATGAGGATTTTTCTTCAAAAAAAAAAGAAAAGATTTTCAAGTCTAAAGTTTGGAATAATCATGATTTTGTAAAAGTGTTTTCTGCTTATCAAGTCCGCATTTAAATCAGTGAAATATTATTATAATGTAAATCATCTGTTCTCTATGTGAATATACAGTAAAGTGTAATTTATTCCTGAATTTATCATCATTACTCCAGTCTTCAGTGTCACATGATCCTTCACAAATCACTCTAATATGAGGATCTGATGATCAACACATTTATGATTATTATCAGTGTTGAACACAGTTCATATTTCTGAGGAAACTGTGAAACATTGTAATTTCAGGATTCTTTGATGAGCAGAAAGCTCAATATGACAGTGTGTGTTTGAAATATAGTCTCTTGTAACATTATAAATGTCTTACGTTCACTTTTGATCAATTTAATGAGTCTAATATCTAAAATCACAGTCTAGTATTTTCCGTAGACACACATAAAAATTTAAAACAAAGGAAAATTTTGAATAAACTCACTATATTTAGAAATAAATACAAATAGAAAACTATTATCATCACTGCATTTCTGATTAAATAGCCTTGGCGAGCAGAAGAATTAAAAATTTTAATTAATTATATTATTCCAAACTTCTGAAGTGTGCTTTACATTGTTAAATTGCTGTCAGTATAGGCTAATATCCAGACCATTTTCAGTGCTTTTAATTCATAAGAGGCCTTGTCACAGGCTCTGGTGGGTTGAAGGTCAAACTCCCAGAATGCAGCGGTGTCTGTTCTCACAATGACATGTGAACTAGTGAAACTTTAGTCATCTCAGTCAGTCTGTGATCTATAAAAGGATGTTTGTATGGAAGCAGCTGCTGAGTAAACACACCACTGCCTTTTAGAGATGCCTTACTGTGCTGAAGTGTGTGTACCTGTACATACCCAGTGCCATCAGGATCACGGACCAGATTCAGTCCTGAACATGTGTATTATATAAGATAGCCAGCCACTAAAACTCTAGAAATAAAGCTGACTTTGCTGAATGGAGATCCTTTAACGTTCAACAAGTGAGTTACAGTTACAGAGTAAATGCATTAGGCTAAAATGATCATGTTATTGTCCTCTATAAATCGCTCATTTGTATGGAAATGAGTCATATTTATATATTTAAATCTTTCCTTTTTTTGATGATTAAATGAAGTTGTTGGTTTGAGGATGTGAAAGCAGAACGGATGAGTCTGATTGAGTATCTTTAGTTTGTTGTGCTGATCTGTGGGGTTTTAGCATCAGGGATTTCAACTCTCTGGATTTTCCTGAGTCGGAGAAGAGTTTCAGCAGGAGTCCGACTGTCGACTCTCTGGAGGAAGTGTCCGAGCTGAACACAAGTCAAGGGTTCATTCATAACTTAGCATGCAGATGTTTTTGAAATCTCTCTCTCTCTCTCTCGTTCGTCGGTCAGTTGTTCTGTCGGGTCACAGGAAACTTCATTGTTTGACCGTTCGCATGCGCCTGATCTTTAACACACACACACACACACACGAGAAATGTGTTTCAGTCTGATAAACCTTCAACATGTTGTTCAGATTCTGAAATAAACCTGTGATTTCCTCTAATGTCTGTAAATGTGGAGTGGCTCAAAACGTGGCCTATTTTCACATTTACTCTGGGTTTGTTGTGTCAGAAAACACGTAATTACGTTGTTGAGTGTATAACTTATATATAGTATAGTCATCATGTAACGACTGAGATAATCAGACACATAACTATTTTTAACATTTAACAAATAAGCTTTAAAGCCCACTCTTAGGAAGGAAAAATCCCCCACCAAAAGAGCCGAGAGCAGGGGCCGGGTTCACAGAGCTATTTTAGTCTATAGTGTTAGACGACTCTACGATTTGCTCATAGACTAGTCTACTGAAAGTTATAAAGACTGACTTAGTTTAGACCAAAAACATTAGACAGCTTTCCCCGGGCTAACTCTGGGCTAAGACTCTGTTACCATAGCAACCAGCAACAACCAGTTACACCACAGACAGCCGAAAGAAAACACATCTCCATTTCAGTGTGTTTAAGGCCCCGTCCACACTACTGCGTTTCGTTTAAAAATGGAGAATTAAAACGAATACGATCTCCGTCCACACCAGTGTTTTATCTGCGTATTAGAAATTATCTCCGTCTACATTAAAACGACTGAAAACGCGGATCACGTGACCATTCACCAACACTGTGTATGCGCGTGCTGGTGTAAACGGTAGTTGACGAATCAGGAAGGATACGTCATGACTGATGACACCCAATCATAGAGCCGAGCGTGAGCCTCTGCGTCAGCGTTGTCTCATCCACACTAAAACGCCCTTCGGCGTTACAAAACACAAAATGCAGCGTTTCTAAACTTCTCGTTTTAGGTCTTCGCTTATCCCGTTTTAGACTGGACGGGAGGTGCAAACGTAGCAAAAGGTGTCCGTTTTTAAACGAAAACGCAGTAGTGTGGACGGGGCCTAGTCTCTCTTGGGGTCCTCCTCACGGTTTTGGATAAACCGCTGGGGTAAACTGCACCGAGTGGCTGAATGCGCTTACTCCATCTGCCATGTTTTTTGTTTTGAAAGTGTCTAATGTTACCCAGAATGCATTGCAGTGTAGTCCTGACCTTCAGTGCTCTGTGCAACGGTCTGGTTTAGACGTCTATCTGAAGTCTGACTATCTACTATATCTAAGCCGTAGTCAAAGTCTATCTGTGTGAAACTGGCCCCCCATATTGCTATGAAAGATGTGGTCATGTGATCAAGACCTGAGGCCATAGGAAAGACAGAAACAGACCTTAAAACAGACTTCCTGCATTATGTATAGACGAACTGATCTATAAATGAACATGGATCCCAGGACACTGTGTGGATGATTTACTGTCTTGTGTAGCGTCTTTTGATCCGGTTATTCCTTTGATACTATGTATTTTATTATAGAACCAACGGTCAATGTAACCTCAACTATAGCATGTTTGGTCTCTATAAACTCCAATCTTCGCCCCTATTTGTTCATTTACATTACATTTTGATAATTTTGTGGCGCATTAGTGTTATAAGTATCTAAAAGAGTCTTGTGTTAAACACCCAATAAAAGTACATGTTCAACGGCCTCCCTCCAAAGGGAACACTTCTTATTGGCTCACACACCCCCAGAGTGTTTTAAAACGACATAAGGTCACCAATTTAGGAGATAAAGTGAGCTTTTCTTGGACTGTAGAGTAACGTTAACAGTGTTTTGAGTGAGTAAAACAGCGCTACGCTAGCCCACAGTTATATATGAAGGCCCTCTGAAGCGAAGGAGCCTCTGACGTGAGGTTGAGGAAATTAAGTTTTGGGTGAACTCTCCCTTTACGTTTTGGTTTAGTGGATTTTAATACGATTAATCATCACGTGTGTGTTATATTTCAGTAGAAATGTGTTGTTCACCTGCTGAGTGAGTCATGTGATGCGCAGCACAGGTGTAGTGGTCGATGTCATGAACCTGTTGTGTGAGGTGCTTCTGAACGAGACCCAGACGTGTAGCGACATGAACCCGAGAGTCACGTTTCCCTTTCTCTCGTTGTCTGTGTCTGAACGCCCCAGCATGAAGAAGCTCAGTCGGCTGATCAGTGTCCTCCGCAGCTTCTCCTCTGAGCTCAATGATGATGATGATGACTCTTCCTCCCTGTGTGTGCTCCTCTCAGCTCTCCTGCGGATGATCTCGCGCACATGGATCGAGTCCCGAACGTCCGCCTCGCGATCAGACCGAGAGAGAGAGAGAAGAGACGTCTCGCCTCCACCCCTCAAGAGCAGTGAGTAGACCCCACACAACCTCATTATATCTATATAAAGGCCAAACCATCTCTGCTGCTGTAATCTCCTGTTAGCACTGGAAAGCTGCTATACTGGTTAAAAGTATTGGTTTAAAATGTTTCTTATGTATTTATTTATAGTCATATGCTTATAAATAACCTCAATTGTGCAGTATATGACATCCAAATATTGCTGTTAAATGCCAAATATTGCTGTTTATTATTATATGAGTATAAACAATGTATGTATATACAGTATATATATATATATATATATATATATATATACATAATCATTCTCACTTTAGTAAAATTTGATACAAAGTAGGATTTATTTATTTATTTATTTATTTATTTATTTGCACATAGGATTGTTGTTTGTAAAGTGGGAGATTAATTATTGCAGTGAGTAGGACTGCATAAAATTTAGTTTCTGATTTTTTTTCTAGTTTAGATCCTAATAACATCTGGCAAAGGGACTACCAATGAAAACTAGCCTTTGGGCTAATTTGGGTACATTTACATTTAAAGAATGTTTATTAATGTACACTGTTTCTTTTGTAAATAAATACATTTTTAGGTGCTGTGCATGCATTTTAAATACCAATGCATGCATGTATATATTTAAGAATTACTTGCGAATTCTGATATATATATATATGTATATATATATATATATAAATACATAATCTATCTTATATAAATATAATTTTTTTATATAACACATTTTCTTAAATATATACATGCATGTGTGTGTATTTATATATACAAAATAATTATATACAGCACACACAAATATATTATGTAAACACAGGCTTTTATTTTGGATGTGATTAATCACAATTAATTTTTGCACAGCCCTATAAAATAATAAATAAATAAAAAGTTGTACACTTTTGTGTAATGTCAAGTAGAGATTCTCTGAGTCTGCTATTGGTGGCTCAGAGGACTCAATCGCATCTCAACTGAAGAAAACACATGCCAATGCAAAATAAAACTTTTGTTTTATTGAAACAGGAAGTCATTGCAGGATGTTTAAAAGTGCTTGTTCTCTTTCTTTATAAGCTTTCGTTTGCGTCACATGATTGGCAGCTGAGATCAGGGGGAGGGGCTTTCTCATTCTACACAGCATCTGATTGGCTCAAATGTGTGTGTGTGTGCCCTAATTAAGAGATCATTCCAGCATATAAATGAGCTCAAAGCTACAGCGACACACACTTAAATGATGAAGCAGCTGAACCTCTGTCTTCAATATGAAGATGCCCATGGTTTTCGTTTTGTTTTAATACCTCATTTGAATATCTGAAAGTCTTTTCCTTAATAATGTATCAAATTAGTGACAAATTGTTCTTTATTAGACTGGTTTTGTGGTCACATCTAATATTTAGGGAAGCATTTGATGGCAGATTAATGTATTCTGCAAGAGTGTGATGCTGTAACACATGCAGTGTCTCGTTCAATTAACCAATATGTGTTTAATTGTCCTTCTTCTGCTGTGTAGAGCTGGATTCAGGGGACAGCTCAGATGAACATGACGACCGCTGAAGTCCTGCAGAGACGCTAAAGCTCATAGACATGGCTAACAAGGTACGTATTCGTCAGCGCCCTTAGATTCGTCCAATCAGCACAGCCGCTGTGTGACTGACAGCTGCTTCCTCCAATAGATGTCCTTGCTGGTTCCCAGGCGATCGAAGCCCTGTTACAGCAGCCTGTGCAGCGACGACGAGCTGCTCGATGACGACACACACTGTTACCAGTCCGTCACGGTCAAGTGAGTGTATTAACCGATCATCGGTGTGTGTTTATGCTTTAGTCTGCAGTCACACACACACACGTGTGTTACAGTGCGGCTTTAGTGGATTAGGCAACAGGAGAAGTTCATGTTCAATGTAATCATACAACACTTCCTTCTTTTCTTGACCTCTCCCCTCTCGCCTCTCCATCTCAATCCTGAAAGCTTTATTATATATATTCATGGCTCCATATAGCAAAAATAATTACATAAAACAATAATAATAAAATAAATATAATATAAAAAGAATATAATATGTAAATCATGTACCAACTGAATTTAGAAATTGAACAGTATATGGATGTGTGTGTTTATTAGATGTTTGCTTAACTAAGTTTGCTCTCTTTACACACACACACACACACACAGACGGGGGTCGTGGATTGATGATTTCGGCTCGATCTCCAGCTCTAACAGCATCTATCTGCCGCTCTCGGGTCACGTCAGCGTCTCGCCTCCTCAGGAAGATTTCCACTCTGCGAGTCGTCCCGGTCATTAAAATGGGCTGGCTGGACAAGAATCCTCCCAAGGGTGCGTGCGTGTGATGTGAGTGTGGTGGTGTGTGTGTGTGTTACATTGTCTGGACCAAATGTCCCCACAAGGATAAACCATGGAGAAGTGGGTTAATAAACATGCTAATGATGTTTTTGTAAATGTGTTTGTGTGTCTGTGAGTGTGTGTGTGTGTGCGTGTGTGCATGATCAGTATCTATGTTTACATCCAAAGTTGCAAATGTAACTTTTGTGCAAAATTTGAATATTGTGTAAATCAATTTGTAATAAAGCAGATTTTGTCTCACATGTTACCTGTGTTATGTAATGTGTGTGTGTGTGTGTGTGTGTGTGTGCAGGTCCCTGATCTACCAGAGACGTTGGGTCAAACTGGATGCTGAATACCTGAGATACTTCGACACGGAGAAGGTGTGTGTGTGTGTGTGTGTGTTTCTGGCTCCATACATTTCTCTAGTTTTCTATTCTCTATGGTGAGTTAGAGTAGTTTAGCACATCATTGAAGTGTGAATGAACAGATGAAGAGTTCAGATGTAAAGCCTAATAATGCCATTTGAATTTCTTTAAAATGTATTATTTTCATCAAGCTTGTATATTTAAGTTCAGTAATTTCACTGAAATGGCAATGCAGATTACCGTATTAATTTGTCATATTAAGCTGAAATTACTGAACTTAAATATACAAGCTTGATAAAAATGCATCATTCTAGAAGAAAATTTCAAATGGCATTTAGAGGATTTTGCATCTGAACTCTTCATATCCGACATTCGCTGCTGACGGGGCATGAACACACACGTGTGTGTGTGTGTGTGTGTGTGTGTGTGTGTAGGACGTCTACTCGAAGAGGATCATACCGACAGTGTCCATCATTGGCTGTGGTCAACGTGGTGCGATCAGAAGTTTGAGGTCGTGACACACAATCGCACTTTCCTGTTCGCGTCGAGAGCGACTGTGAGTGTGTAACGTGTGTGTGTGTTATTGTTTAAAGCAGATAATAAAGTGTGTTTGTGAACATTAGACGCGCTGTTTATCTGTGAGGTTTTGTGGTCTGATGAAACAAAAGTGTGTGACCTCACGAACACACACCAACACAGGCCTGGGAAAATAATCATGTTTGTCATTAATAAAAGAGATTCATTTATATTTTTCATTATAGACTCTTGGTTTAACATCTCTATATATAATAATGTAATATATTAGTATATGTACAGAAACAATTGTTCTGCGTAATTGGGGTGTTTTAATTATAATCAAGCCTGGACTCTTGTTTTGAAATGTCTTTATTGCTTCCAGCTGAAGATGAAACACACACTCACACACTCTTACAATCACTGAAACACTTACTGTACCGTAAACACTGTCACAATCCAATCATCCCTAATGTAAGACATTTGTTATCATTTAATAACTAAATGTGTGACTGTTAAAGATATGTCAGGTGTATATGTGGAAGTAAACATGACACTGTTTTAATATCACATGACCTCGATACTAGATCACATAAGATACGAGTGTGATACACAGTCACTTTCACTCAACGACTGACTTGTGTGTGTGTGTGTGTGTGTCAGTGGACAGGAACGAGTGGGTGTCGGTGTTGAAGAGCTGTGTCGGGGTGTCTCGGGCGGACGAAGCCTGGACTTGACCTTTAACCCCTGTGTGAACTACGAGATAAAGGGTTATCTGGAGATGCGTGGCCTGCGCTCCAAGCTCTACACGGTGGTGTGTGCCGATAAAGTCTCATCTCTACAAAAACACAGAGGTAAAGCTCTCCCACTGACGTCCTGGCCACGCAAACGCCCTCTGCTGTGATTGGCTGACAGCTTTCATACGAAATGAGCATATGAAAATGTTGATTATAGACAGAATGGTCTCGATTTAGTCTTATAAACAAAACACACTGTATAAATAAAATATAATTAATCAAATTAATCTGACAGTGTATCTTTGTTAAAGTTACAAAAGCCATTTTCTCCTTTTTGTTCGATTAATATTGAATAATAAAACCGCTGCGGGTCTATAAGGCCACTGTCCCTTTAAGACAAATACATGATTTTGCGTGAATGTGTCCGTTTAAGCTCGAAACAGAGAGAGATCCATTCTCCATTAGTGTCGTGCCCATAATGCACTGGGAAAGCCTGCGCTGAAATAGTGACTGATTTACTGTAGAGCATTATCTGTCTGTTCGGCACTTCCTCTGTGGAGAAGTTGAAGATGAATAGCTTTCAGGATGCTTTGGAAGTTAATGCGACCCTGTATCTCTCACCTGACGCACCTGTGGGTGGGGCTAATGAAGTGGGTGTGGCTACATAAGTGGGCGTCAGTCTAATTCTGGTCACTCTGTGATGTTATAATGTGACACAATCTGAATCCCGTCTTCTTGGTTTCAATAAAAGCTTTATTTGGACTAATCGAGGAAGTTTGAGATGTTTTTATAGTGCAGTGACCTCTTATGTGTCTAAAGATGACCTCTGTAGCTGCTCACATGGACTCCTATAATGTTGTCATTTCCTGGATGTTTGTGTGTGGTACTTTTGTCTGAATGTGCTTAATGTTCAGTTTCATCATTTAAAACTGTAAGTGTGTGTGTGGTAATTAATAAACTGTGTTGAAGTGATGTGTATGTGATGAAGTAAACATGTTTCTGTTCAGGATTATCGTCTGGGAATCGGGATCACGTCTATTGATATGAATGTTGGGAATGTGAAGGAGATGGACAGAAGAGGGTTTGATCTGACCACACCGTACCGCATATTCAGGTGACGACACACTCACACACTCTTACACTCACACACTCTTACACTCACACACTCTTACACTCACACACTCTTACACTCACACTACTCACTTTACACTCACACACTCTTACACTCACACACTCTTACACTCACACACTCTTACACTCACACACTCTTACACTCACACACTCTTACACTCACACACTTTACACCACACTTACACTCACACACTCTTACACTCACACACTCTTACACTCACACATCTCTTACACTCACATCATACTCTTACACTCACACACTCTTACACTCACACACTCTTACACTCACACACTCTTACACTCACACACTCTTACACTCACACACTCTTACACTCACACTACTCTTAACACTCACACACTCTTATTACACTCACACACTCTTTTATACTTCCTTCCATCCGGCATGCGTTCATTCATCGCTCAGAGAGTCACTGAGAGTCTGATCATCCAGCCAGCTGAAATAACTGTGTGTGTGTGTGTGTGTGTGTGTGTGAGTGTGAGAGAGATAATACAGTGTCAAGCAGTTGAGTGTGTGTGTGTGTGTGTGTGTGTGTGTGTGTGTGTGTGTGTGTGTGTGTGTGAGAGATAATAGTGTGTGTGTGTGTTCTGTTTCTCACAGATGTTGTGGTTTTGTATTTTTTTTCCTCTGCTCAGTGAATATGAAGGTCAGATGTGACATCTGTGTGTGTGTGTGTGTGTGTGTTTGATTCTGTGTTAACACTAATGCACCAGGTTTATCTCAGACCCACAGAAACTAGTTCACACACTGTCTGTGTTCTTATTATTAACTAAACTAAAACTATACATGTTTATCATTGCAACAAAGCTGAAGGGAAATACAGATGAGAAGGGGAAACACCGAGGATAAACGACAACAATCAGACATGGTTCGGGTTAGGGTGTGTGACATCAGCTGAGTGACACTAACACTGGATCAACAATAATAATAATGATATGGTTTCTTACATCTAAACTCTTTTAGTCCATTATATTTCCTGTTAATACGCAGCATGAAACAAAACTCCTGCCTGTTAATGATCACACAAAATATTTATTCTCTTACTCTTAATATAGAGAAATTATTTTTAATTAACGAATGTAATATTTATTTATATATTTAATATCACAGAAGTATAAAGAGATGAAGTTCTCATGGATTGCTGCACATTATCTTCATCACGGTTATCACATTATCTTTATCAAGCTGAAACCACTGTTATCGTGTGTGTGTGTGTGTGTGTGTGTGTGTGTGTGTGTGTAGTTTTGTAGCCGACACAGAACAGCTGAAGGATCAGTGGGTGGAGGCGATGCAAGAGCTCCATCAAAGAAGCCTTGTCCAATTACGAGGTTGCCGAGCGTATCTGGGCGGAGCCGTCCAATCAGATGTGTGCGGACTGCAGCGCCGCTAAACCCGAGTGGGCCTCCATCAACCTCGGTGTGGTGTTCTGCAAACGATGTGCAGGTAACGACTAGCTGACCAATCACGAGCTGAACCATATCTGAACTATAGATGTGCAGGTAACGACTAGCTGGCAAATTATACTGATTATAAAACTTAATATTATTATTAATAATATTATTTGATAGCAAAATTTTAACACATTTTTTAATTTAAATTCGAGATTATCCAAACATCTATATTTAATTTGTTATTACTGTGCAGCCCACGAACAAGATTATGAAAAATTGTGTTTTAAATCAAAATTGCATATTTTTATCAGAATCATGCAGCCTTGGTTGTGTGTTTATATGTGTGTGTGTGTGTGTGTGACAGGAGAGCATCGAGGTCTCGGCCCCAACATTTCGAAAGTGCGCAGTCTCAAGATGGACAAGAAGGTTTGGACGGAAGATCTCATCCAGGTAAGTGTTGTGTTTTTCCATATATCTTGAATCCTGACGGTCCTGTTTAAGACACACACACTCACACCCTGTCCTGGTGTTTCAGCTGTTCCTGGCTCTGGGAAACGAGCGAGCGAATCAGTTCTGGGCTGGCAAACGTTCCTCCCAGTGAAGAGCTGACCCTGAACAGCAGCAGCGACGAGAGGCGGCGCTACATCACCGCCAAATACAGAGAGGGCAAATACCGCAGATACCACACACTGTTCGGCAACCAGAGGGAGCTCAACAACGTGAGTCTGCACACACACACACACACACACACATGAGAGGTAGAGTTGTGTGTCATCACAGATCTCAGTGATGTCATGTAGATGGAGAAGAGAAGTGGTCCCAGCACTGAGCCCTGAGGCACTCCAGTAGATAGATATTGGGTCTTAGATGCCACAACTCTCCATCGACACCCTAAAGGACCTGCTGAGAGGTCAGACTCGAACCATTGGAGTGCAGATCCCGAGATGCCCTTCATCGTTCTGATCGACAGGAGGATCTGGTGGTTAATGGTGTTAAACGCAGCAGATCCAGCAGGATGAGGACTGAGGATTTACTCTTGTCCCAGAGCTTCAGTAACTGAGAGCAGGGCCATCTCACTTTCAGTGTCCGCTTTTGAAACTGTTGTCCGATAGGTGGTTCGTCAAGTGTTTTTCGGCGAATGGAAGAAGAGATATACCGGTCTGTAACCTTCTAGATGTGCTGGATTTAGATTGGGTTTCTTCAGCAGTGGGGTTACCCGAAGCCTTTCTCCAAATGAAGAAAATAAACATGATGTGTGTTTTGCCTTCTGTCTGTCAGTAATATTCATTCTGAAACGCGTCACACATATGCATCTAACAGACACGCACTCACAGACACACATAAATGCACACACACTCACACACATGCACTCACACAGACAAATAGAAACACACACAGACACACTCTCACACAAACACACATACATGCACTCACACACACACACTCTCACACACAGGAAGCTTTCACTCCAGTCCACCAAAAACAACACAAAACCAATCCCAGCGTGATGTGATTTGCTTCCTAAAACACACACACAGACAAAGAGAGCATTCACTCCGAGAGAGATATGAGTTGAATGAGCGCAGGCTGACGACAGACAGACTCTTTTCTGTTTTTCTTCAGGACTGAAAAAATGTAGTTTTCTCTATCAATGATAATAAAGTTATAAGTTAAACTATTATTGATATGACCATAATCTAGTTTTTATTTGGAAAGAAACATTCAAGTTTTAGTTTGCATCAGATCACTGAAGGAGTGAGACTGAGAAACGGTGTGTGTGTCTGCATGTGGGTTTGTTGATCAGACTGTGACTAGGCTCCGCCCACAGCTCATGTGATATACATCTGACCCCACCCCCTCTCATGCAGGCTCCGCCCACACAGCCCCTCTCTGCTCTCATTCGCCCCTCAGTCTCTCATTCTTGTCATTCAGTCGCTGTGATTCACATCAGTGTGTGTGTGTACAGCTCTGCACTGCCCTTAGGGATATACAACACACACACACTCTGAGGGCGAGGGCTGACCTTTGAACTTTAAACCTCGTGTCAATCAGCTGGGTGAGTTGTTGCATGTGTTTTCTCAGGTGTGTTAGAGAGTGCATGTGAGTGTTTTCACAAGTGTGTGTGTTAGGGTGGACTTTTCTATCAAAGGTCTTTTCTTTGCTACAACTTTCTACCACTTTTCTAAAACTCACATGATGTTTGTAGTGTTAGAACACGCATACATGTGTGTGTGTGTGTGTGTGTGTCTGCAAGCCTAAGGAATGCCGAGACAGACCCACCCAACAGAGAAGGAGCAGGAGACGAATGATCGTGTGTCTCTTCACATTTTTACCTTCCTCAATGGGCGGCTTTGTGTGTCACACACTCACACACACTGATTTACTCATGTCCTGATGAATGCGAGTGTGTTTCTGTACTTTGTTAATGTTATGCTGGCATGTGTGTGTGTTTGTATTGTGTGTTTTGGTATGATGTCATGTGTGTGTGTGAGTGTGTCGTGTGGAATTTCTCTCCTCCCTGACGCAGTTTTCTTCTCTTTCTGCAGTTTTTCTGTGTGTGTGTCTCTGTGTTTGTGCATGTGGTGTGTGTTTGTCTCTCTGCTTTTTTGTGTGTGTGTCTGTGTGTTTGTCTCTCTGCATCTGTGTGTGTGTGTGTATGTGTAAAGGTTTATATTGCATTGTCAGGACCGTAAAAATGCTGAAAGTTTTGTGTGAAGGGTAGGTTTTGTGTGTGTGTGTGTGTGATGGGCAGGTTTAGAGGTCGGGTTAGTGTAAAGGGACATAATATACAGTTACAGTATAAAAAGCATTACGTCAATGAGGAGTCCCCACAAAGATAGTGAATCAGACTGTGTGTGTGTGTGTGTCCTGCCGTGGAAGCTGTAATGACAACATCCTGATCACTGTACGTAACATTTCTCTTTCATCTCTTCTGTTTTTCCTGCCCAGTTTCAGATTAATTCAGTGTGTGTGTGTGTCTGATTTCAGCTGGTGGAAATACACATTATAGGTTGTGTAAGAGCTCAGTGCGTGTGTGTGTGTTTCCATTACAGTCCTCTGGAATTAGTGCTACATTTTATAAACAAAAACACATGTTCACACATGCTGCAGGTGTGTGTTAGAGATGTCTTTGGCTGTGTCGGATATCGCCATCGGATCTTTAGTTTCTTCTTCTGTCTGGTTTGCTTTTCTTGAGCTTTCTACATATAAGAGGTCATCATACTAGAAGAATATCCTGTAAGTTTCCGAACTCAAAACGTCCTTGTTTCCTTGTTTAAAGGGGTCATGAACTGGCTTTTTAAATTGTACTATATTGTTGTCTGAGGTGAACTTATGGGGTTCGCTTGGTTTTTGCATTCAAAAACATCAAAATGAATAAGTAATAGGCCATTTTGTACCCTAGTTTTGAGCCTAGCTCAGAAACGCTTGGTTTTTAGGGGCGTCTCGCTTGGAAGTAAACGCCCACTGCTGTGAGTGGAGAACAGTTTTGCATATTATAATTAGTTTGAAAACGTCCAATGTTGTAAAATGGCAAGCGGAATGATTCGCCCATACATGTTCGACCCAGAGTCCGTTTGTTGCACCATTCCTGTCAGATCCAATATAGACGGCACAGCACCGTTCGTTACTCTTAATCGCTCTGCAAATCCACTCTTGTGTACAAAACAATCCTCAGTGAAATGAAGCGTTGAGAGCTGTAATAGTAATAATGTGTTAAGTTTTTGAGTTCCACTTGTCATTTCCTCTTGCAGCATCTCTTCTCTGATAAAGCCTATAACCTGTCACTCACATGAGTGTCTCAGTATGTTTCTGAGTGTCTCAGTATGTTTCTGAGTGTCTCAGTATGTTTCTTTCAGAGTGTCTGAGTACAAACACTAGAGTTAAAACGAGATTAAACATACAGTATTGATATTTATGATCTTTTCTGTAGCTCAAACAGTAGAGCGTTGGTGCTTGCAACGCCAATGATGTTTGTGTGCCCTGGATTATTACAGAGCGATGTCTGTCTGCTTAAGATTATTTTCTAACTGCTTCATCATGCCTACACACACGCATACACACACACACACATTGTCTGGATTGGGTAGTTTGGGTGTGGTTTTATAGCACTTTTAACAGATGCACAGACAGTTACGCTGATTTGGAAAGCTGAAACACACTCCAGATCTGTGTGTGTGTGTGTGTGTGTGATGTGTGTTGATATGTGGTGGGTGGTCTGCAGCAGAGCAGGGGAATTCAGAAGAGACGCAGTAATATTTCTCACACATAGGAAACAGAAAGACAGATTCATGAGGAATGTTGGTTGATTTCATTAGTTGACGTTTACATTTCAGTGTCTTACAGCTTTATTCCAGCTCTACATTCAGTGTGTGGGACTCGAACCTGTGTTTACCCGGGCGGCAGTGGCTCAGTGGTTCATTTAGGTTGTCTACAAACTGGAAGGTTGGTGGTACCTGTAGACTCTAGTCTGACCAAGTGTTGAGGTGACTCAAACCCGTGTTGAGTGTGTGGGACTCAAACCAGTGTTGAGTGTGTGGGACTCAAGCCCGTGTTGAGTGTGTGGGACTCAAGCCCGTGTTGAGTGTGTGGGACTCAAGCCCGTGTTGAGTGTGTGGGACTCAAGCCCGTGTTGAGTGTGTGGGACTCAAGCCCGTGTTGAGTGTGTGGGACTCAAGCCCGTGTTGAGTGTGTGGGACTCAAGCCCGTGTTGAGTGTGTGGGACTCAAACCCGTGTTGAGTGTGTGGGACTCAAGCCCGTGTTGAGTGTGTGGGACTCGAAGCCCGTGTTGAGTGTGTGGGACTCAAGCCCGTGTTGAGTGTGTGGGACTCAAGCCCGTGTTGAGTGTGTGGGACTCAAGCCCGTGTTGAGTGTGTGGGACTCAAGCCCGTGTTGAGTGTGTGGGACTCAAACCCGTGTTGAGTGTGTGGGACTCAAGCCCGTGTTGAGTGTGTGGGACTCAAGCCCGTGTTGAGTGTGTGGGACTCAAGCCCGTGTTGAGTGTGTGGGACTCAAGCCCGTGTTGAGTGTGTGGGACTCAAGCCTGTGTTGAGTGTGTGGGACTGAAGCCCGTGTTGAGTGTGTGGGACTCAATCCCGTGTTGAGTGTGTGGGACTCAATCCCGTGTTGTGTGTGTGGGACTCAATCCCGTGTTGTGTGTGTGGACTCAATCCCGTGTTGAGTGTGTGGACTCAATCCGTGTTGAGTGTGTGGGACTCGAATCCCGTGTTGAGTGTGTGGGACTGAATCCCGTGTTGAGTGTGTGGGACTCGAATCCCGTGTTGAGTGTGTGGGACTCAATCCCGTGTTGTGTGTGTGGGACTCAAACCCGTGTTGAGTGTGTGGGACTCAAACCCGTGTTGAGTGTGTGGGACTCAAACCCGTGTTGAGTGTGTGGGACTCAAACCCGTGTTGAGTGTGTGGGACTCAAACCCGTGTTGAGTGTGTGGGACTCAAACCCGTGCTGAGTGTGTGTGGGACTCAAACCCGTGCTGAGTGTGTGTGGGACTCAAACCCGTGTTGAGTGTGTGGGACTCAAACCCGTGTTGAGTGTGTGGGACTCAAACCCGTGTTGAGTGTGTGGGACTCAAACCCGGTGTTGAGTGTGTGGGACTCAAACCCGTGCTGAGTGTGTGTGGGACTCAAACCCGTGCTGAGTGTGTGTGGGACTCAATCCCGTGTTGAGTGTGTGGGACTCCAACCCGTGTTGTGTGTGTGTGTGGGACTCCAACCCGTGTTGAGTGTGTGGGACTCCAACCCGTGTTGAGTGTGTGGGACTCCAACCCGTGTTGAGTGTGTGGGACTCCAACCCGTGTTGAGTGTGTGGGACTCAAACCCGTGTTGAGTGTGTGTGGGACTCAGACCCGTGCTGAGTGTGTGTGGGACTCAAACCCGTGCTGAGTGTGTGTGGGACTCAAACACGTGTTGGGTGTGTGGGACTCAAACCCGTGTTGAGTGTGTGGGACTCGAATCCCGTGTTGTGTGTGTGGGACTCCAACCCGTGTTGTGTGTGTGTGGGACTCCAACCCGTGTTGAGTGTGTGGGACTCAAACCCGTGTTGAGTGCGTGGGACTCGAACCCGTGTTGAGTGCGTGGGACTCAAACCCGGTGTTGAGTGCATGGGACTCAAACCCGTGCTGATGCGTGGGACTCAAACCCGTGTTGAGTGCGTGGGACTCAAACCCGTGTTGAGTGCGTGGGACTCGAACCCGTGTTGAGTGCGTGGGACTGCGAACCCGTGTTGAGTGCGTGGGACTCAAACCCGTGTTGATTGCGTGGGACTCAAACCCGTGTTGAGTGCGTGGGACTCAAACCCGTGCTGAGTGTGTGTGGGACTCAAACCCGTGTTGAGTGTGTGGGACTCAAACCCGTGTTGAGTGTGTGGGACTCAAACCCGTGTTGAGTGTGTGGGACTCAAACCCGTGTTGAGTGTGTGGGACTCAAACCCGTGTTGAGTGTGTGGGACTCAACCCGTGCTGAGTGTGTGTGGGACTCAAACCCGTGTTGAGTGTGTGGGACTCAAACCCGTGTTGAGTGTGTGGGACTCAAACCCGTGTTGAGTGTGTGGGACTCAAACCCGTGCTGAGTGTGTGTGGGACTCCAACCCGTGTTGAGTGTGTGGGACTCCAACCCGTGTTGAGTGTGTGGGACTCAAACCCGTGTTGAGTGTGTGGGATTCAAACCCGTGTTGAGTGTGTGGGACTCAATCCCGTGCTGAGTGTGTGTGGGACTCAAACCCGTGTTGAGTGTGTGGGACTCAAACCCGTGTTGAGTGTGTGGGACTCAAACCCGTGTTGAGTGTGTGGGACTGAAACCCGTGCTGAGTGTGTGTGGGACTCCAACCCGTGTTGAGTGTGTGGGACTCCAACCCGTGTTGAGTGTGTGGGACTCAAACCCGTGTTGAGTGTGTGGGACTCAAACCCGTGTTGAGTGTGTGGGACTCAAACCCGTGCTGAGTGTGTGTGGGACTCAAACCCGTGTTGAGTGTGTGGGACTCAAACCCGTGTTGAGTGTGTGGGACTCGAACCCGTGTTGAGTGTGTGGGACTCAAACCCGTGCTGAGTGTGTGTGGGACTCCAACCCGTGTTGAGTGTGTGGGACTCCAACCCGTGTTGAGTGTGTGGGACTCCAACCCGTGTTGAGTGTGTGGGACTCAAACCCGTGTTGAGTGTGTGGGACTCGAACCCGTGTTGAGTGTGTGGGACTCAAACCCGTGCTGAGTGTGTGTGGGACTCAAACCCGTGTTGAGTGTGTGGGACTCAAACCCGTGTTGAGTGTGTGGGACTCAAACCCGTGTTGAGTGTGTGGGACTCAAACCCGTGCTGAGTGTGTGTGGGACTCCAACCCGTGTTGAGTGTGTGGGACTCCAACCCGTGTTGAGTGTGTGGGACTCAAACCCGTGTTGAGTGTGTGGACTAAACCCGTGTTGAGTGTGTGGGACTCAAACCCGTGTTGAGTGTGTGGGACTCAAACCCGTGCTGAGTGTGTGTGGGACTCAAACCCGTGTTGAGTGTGTGGGACTCAAACCCGTGTTGAGTGTGTGGGACTCAAACCCGTGTTGAGTGTGTGGGACTCAAACCCGTGTTGAGTGTGTGGGACTCAAACCCGTGTTGAGTGTGTGGGACTCAAACCCGTGTTGAGTGTGTGGGACTCGAAACCCATGTTGAGACTCAAACCCATGTTGAGTGTGTGGGACTCGAACCCGTGTGTGTGGTGTTGCGAGCATCAGGATCTGCAGTAGCAACTAATCAGTCACTTGGGATTGTTCAGTTCCTCCTGGTCAGGTTTCAGTCCCTGACGCTCGCAGTGATACAGCACAAACTCTGAGGTATTTGAGCACATTTACTGTTATCACTGAAGAATAATCGAGATTTTCCCACTTCCTTCTTTTAGTTAGTTATAAAGAAGCTGAAATATTCCTGGAGTTTATATCTGTGTTTGTGTTTCAAGGACTTTAGTTTGATTCATGTCTGTGTGGTTTATATTGTGTTTGTGCTGTTGAGCAAGAGACTCATACATTGTGTTTAAATGAGCTGTGGTTTACACAAATTACTGCCTGGTTTCATTTACTCTGTGTCCATCTGAGTGTGTGTGATCTGTGTGTGTGCGTGTGTGTGTGTGTATCTGTGTGTAAGAGTTTCTCTGTTTGTGAATGTGAGTGTTTGTCTCTCTCTGTGTATGTGTGTGTGTGTGTGAGAGTGAGAGAGTGTTTCTGTGTGTAAACGTGAGTGTGTGTGTGTCCTGCTGTGATTGTGGAGGCTGATTTTCAGCTGTCCAAACATCCTCTAACTTTACACAATCACTGAGGAATCAGTCCTTTTTTAAAAGTACTTTTAATATTATTTATTTTTAATATTATATTATAATTATTTAAATTAAAGAAATATGCTATAATATCATCTTCTCTCTCTCGCTCTCTGCTCTCTCTCGCTTCTCCGCTCTCTCTCTCTCTCTCTCTCTCTTATATATATATATATATTCAAAATGTATATATTAAAAGTTTTAATCTTTAAAATAAGAAACTAAATTGTATAATAATAAATTAAATAAAAAGAAAATATATCAAATAATATAAATTAAGAGTTAATATATAGTTTTGTTGTATTGTATTTATATAAAATATACATATTTTTAAGTACTTTTATTTATATATTGCTTAAAATATTGTTTTTATTAATAATATTAATGTTGTTTATGTAACAAATTGACCAGTATCTCCTACGAGAGTTTCAGTGTCAGTGTTCTTTCCTGGATCCACTCGTGACTCGACTGATCCTGGTCGTGTTTTACAGTAAATCATTCTTGATATTTCAGTCTATTAATGTGCTGAAGTGCAGCATTTAGTGTTCACACTCATAATCATACACACTCAAATCTATCGGTTGTGTTTGTAGTTCACACTCATAGATCCTGTTTTCACATTGTCAGAAACCTCTGACTTGATTGTGACTCTGACACACACACACTCTCTCCGCAGGCGCTGTGCATCAACGTTCAGTCCAGCGATGTGTGTGAGACGCTAGCTCTGGTGTTCTGTGGCGCTGATGTGAACTGTGACACCGGTGACCCCGAGCTGACCTCTCCGATCGCCCTCCGCACAACACCACTCACAGACCCTGCAGGTGGAGTTCCTGAGCCAGAACCGCAACACAGGTGTGCCACACACACACACACACACACCTGTACTGAACTCTCCTTTTACCTTACACTGCTGAAGGGAAAGTAGTTGATGGAAACACTAAATATACACAAAACACTATTTTACTGTAAAACGGCATGAATGTTCCATATAGTGTAAAATAACCGTTTTCTGTTACTTATAAAGTTGCATTAGTTTCTGTGACGGCAGCTGATGTCATTTCCTCTTTTGAACGCCAGAACTCCCGAGGTCAGAGGTCAAGGTCGCCATCGATACGGTGCACTACATGGCCCCGCCCTCCATCACACATAATGGGTTCCTATATAAGACCGGGTCCATGGCTCGACCAATCACAGAGAAGAAGGGAAAAGAAGGTGAGCCGTGTGAGAGAGTGTGTGAGTGAGAGTGTAATAAAATTGCTCCAATGTTTTCATGTTGTTTGATTACATGTGGTCATGTGTGTCAGAGTTCAGCCGGCGCTGGTGTGTTCTGAACGACGGGAACTTCAGCTACTATGAAAGTGACAAAAACGCTACCGCCGAACGGAGGACTGAAGATGAAGGAGATCGTGTGCCTGGCCGTCAACCCCCCGAGACTCATGGGTAATCCTGCACACAGTGTGTGTGTGTGTGAGCTCTTCCTCAGGGACTGACAGTGTTCCTCTCTTCCTCAGGTACGATCACACCTTCGAGCTTTACTTCCGAACTCCGAGCGCCTGTACCTGTTCGGCACGGACAAATCCCGATGCCATGCGCGAGTGGGTCAAATCCATCGCTAAGGTAACCACACACTACTGTAGTGTTAACTTCGCTAATGAAATCTATGACCAGAAACATTCGTTGACGACCTTTCCTTCCATGACTAAGACGAGACAACACTAAAAATGCCCAGGCTTTTAGTGGGCTAAACCTTGACTGAACGAAAACAGGGCAAGTTGATGAACCCTCTGGGGACCACGGTGCATTTGGGGTCCTTGAGATGTTCTGACATGCCCTGACATCTGTGCTTTTTAAGTTGCTTATATTAATGGCACAGGTGAAATTACACTCTATTTAGCTCAAACAGTGCTACCATAATATGTGAGCAGCATGTATGCATATGTTTGTATTTTTGAGAGAGTATTGTTTATGCATGGTTATTGAAAACACTTAAAACCGTGAAGTTTCTTAAATAAGGCCACAAAACACATAAATATGTGTCAACAAGACTTTTGACTAATGGATGTCGTGGCCTAGAGTATATGATAAAAACTAAAAAGTACATTTGACACAGGACTAAGACTAAATGCAAAAATAGCTGACAAAACTGACACCACGTCACAGTATTTTCTGATCCGGGCTCGGGCTGCTGGTTCTGATCGGACTCTCACTTGTGTGACGGGGTCTCACACACACTCTCTCTCTCTGTGTGTGTGTTCCAGTCGTTCATTCCCTCGGGAGCAGAGGATCTGCTGCTGAAGGACTTCGAGCGCATCGGGCGCCTGCGCTACAAGGACCGGCTGAACCGGGAGATGTCCCGACTGGGCTGGTTCTGTCTGGTGGGATCCGGTCTACACATCCGGCTGGAGGAGAACAGACACCGACGAGACCATCGACCTGCAGAAGCTCCAGGAGCTCTGTGAGTCTCCACACACACACATACACACATCAACAAAGAAATCATTTAAAGTGAAACTGACCTGTTTCTACTCTGAGTGTAGCTTCTAATAATTAGAAAGAGTTGTGGTTATGTTAGCAAGGATAGTTTAATTTCTGACTTTGACACGGATAATCATGACACACTAATCCACTGAGTCATTGAATCTTTCACTCAACCGATTCACTCTGAATCACTAATTCACTCAGGACTGAAACACGGTTGAGTGTTGCTGTGAGATTGGAACTATTTTCATTGCTGAAACAGAACAGGAAAAGTCAATATTGTCCCATGATTTCCGTTCGTTGTACCTTTGACTGCATCTAGAATATTTGTGTCCCTGTAAATAATTTATTTAAAGTTTTAAGCTTTCCTTCTAATGTGTGTGCAGCGATCCAGCCGGGAGAATGAGGTTCTGGTTCTGGTGGAGCGGGGCAGGTGAGCAGGAGCGAGTGTGAGTGTGTGTGTGTGTGTGTGAGAGAGAGTGTGTCTGACTAACAGGAGGTCTCCTCAGGACGCTGTACATCGAGGGCGAGAGGAAGCTGGACTTCCAGGGCTGGGCGGCAGCGATCCAGAGGAATGCTGGGAGTTCTGGAGACACACTGAGCCAGCAGCAGCTGACGGACTCCGATATCCCCATCATCGTGGAGCGCTGCATTCACTTCATCACGCAATACGGTGCTCAACTCTATCCTGACCTACTCTATTCAACTCTATTTCTGACCTACTCTATTCAACTCTAGTCTGACCTGCTCTATTCTACTCTATTCTGACATACTCTATTCAACTCTATTCTGACCTACTCTATTCAACTTTATTATATTCTATTCAACTCTATTCTGACCTACTCTATTCATCTCTATTCTGACCTACTCTATTCAGCTCTATTCTGACCTACCTCATTCAACTCTCATTCTGACCTACTCTATTCAACTCTATTCTGACCTACTCTATTCAGCTCTACTTCTGACCTACTCTATTCAGCTCTATTCTGACCTACTCTATTCAGCTCTATTCTGACCTACTCTATTCAACTCTATTCTGACCTACTCTATTCAACTCTATTCTGACCTACTCTATTCAACTCTATTCTGACCTACTCTATTCAACTCTAGTTCTGACCTGCTCTATTCAACTCTAGTCTGACCTGCTCTATTCAACTCTATTCTGACCTACTCTATTCAACTCTAGTCTGACCTGCTCTATTCAACTCTAGTCTGACCTGCTCTATTCAACTCTATTCTGACCTGCTCTATTCTACTCTATTCTGACCTACTCTATTCAACTCTATTCTGACCTACTCTATTCAACTTTATTATATTCTATTCAACTCTATTCTGACCTACTCTATTTCTACTCTATTCTGACCTACTCTATTCAACTCTATTCTGACCTACTCTATTCAGCTCTATTCTGACCTACTCTATTCAACTCTAGTCTGACCTGCTCTATTCAACTCTAAGTCTGACCTGCTCTATTCAACTCTATTCTGACCTGCTCTATTCTACTCTATTCTGACCTACTCTATTCAACTCTCTTCTGACCTACTCTATTCAACTTTATTATATTCTATTCAACTCTATTCTGACCTACTCTATTCAACTCTATTCTGAGCTACTCGATTCACCTTTATTATATTCTATTGAACTCTATTCTGAACTACTAAAGTCAGAATAAAGTTGACATATTTAAGATTAAAGTGGAAATATCATGATGGAATCGTAATGTTGCCTGTGTGTGTGTGTGTGTGCTGCAGGTCTGACCTCAGAGGGCATCTACCGTAAGAGTGGTGTGAACAGTAAGATCGCCGCCCTGCTGGAGGAGTTGAGGCGTGACGCGAGGTGTGTGTGGCTGAAGGAAGGAGAGCATCAGGTGGACGACGTGTCTAACGTCCTCAAGCGCTTCTTTAGGGACATCGACGAGGGGCTGTTCGGCCCGAGGCGCACGCCTGGCTCAGCGCCACAGGTTATTAATAACTATACCAGATTATTAAAGGGAATAATTAATCAGGGTTCCCACAGGTCCTTGAAATTTTGAATATTTTATAATGTATTTGATCTACACTGCTGTCCCCACATTAAGTGCTTGCATTTGAGGCTATTGGACCTTGGTACTGTACTGTACTCTAATGTACTCCACTCTACTGTACTCTACTGTACTTTACTGTACTCTAATGTATTTTAATGTACCGTACTCTTCCTCTACTGTGCTCTAATGTATCTACTGTACTCTACCTCTACTGTACTCTACTGTATTTTAATGTACTGTACTCTTCCTCTACTGTACTATTTTTTTTTTAACGGCATAACGCAATATTGTAATGCATACTTTTCAAAGTAACTTTCCTCAACACTGACTATTAATAATGATAGATATCAGCAGATGATTAATGTGTGTGTGTGTGTGTGTGTGTGCAGGAGTATCAGACGAGAGCAGTCCGTATCTGTCAGTATCGTCTCCTCTTCAGTAACCTTCCCCGAGTGAACCAGGCGACACTACGAGCGCTAGTTAATCATTTATACTGGTGAGACACACACTTCCTCTTCTCCACACACTTCCTCGCCGCTCTGCTTTCAGTCTCTGATGTGTGTGTGTGTGTGTGTGTGCAGCGTCCAGCGGTTTGCGGATCTCAATCAGATGAATCTGCATAATCTGGCGATCGTGTTCGGGCTGACGCTGTTCCAGGCGGACGGGAAGACTACAGCGCTGGCCGGGTCATCGAGGACCTCATCCAACACTACGTCACTATATTCCACGTATGTCCACACACACACACACACACACACTCATGCTGATCCAGACCGCTAGAGTCTGTGTAGAGGTGAGGAGAGACTGCGCCATCTGTTGGTGAGACTAGAGTATGACCTTCAGTGTGTGTGTGTGTGTGTGTGTGTGTGTGTGTGTGTGTGTGTGTGTGTGTGCGTGTGTGTGACAGGTGAACGAGCAGCAGCTGAAGAAGCAGTTAGATGAGATCACATACATCATAAAGCTCAGAGACAATCTCACGCCTAAAGCTGGAAACGGTAAGAGTTACTGATTATTCTGCTTATAACGCCCAAAAGCTCGATGAATTGCTCTACTTGAAACATTATGCATTTGCATTAAAGAGTTTAATTAAACATGGTTGCATATTTAAGCTGTGATTTTCATTATTACAAATCCAATAATCCATGTTCCCCTTTCATATTTCACTTCCGATATATTCATTAAGTTTTAATCTAAAACTTTAAAAAAATTGAACTGAAATATACCTGTTGAATATTATAGATGTGTTATATATTATATTGAATAATGAAAATGTGTCTGAAATGTTTTGAATTGAAATACTCACAGCTTAAATATACATCCATGTTCAATTTCAACCCAGTAACCACAATGCATCATTTTTCAAGAAGCTTTTCTGTTTCAAAAACATTTGCCATTATTGCCTTGTCCTGAAATCCTGCAGTAATCGTGTTTATATAATTCATATATCTACACTTAAAACACTCATAATCCAGATGTCTATTCATCGTGTGTGTTTGTGTGTGTGTGTGTGTGCAGGGGAGTGGTGATTTTATCTGCACAGTTTACCTGGAGGAGAAGAAGGAAACAGCAGAACAGCATGTAAAGGTGCGCTTGACCTTCTGACCTGCAGTTTCATCCACATTAATCCCGAATCCCAATACATTTACTACTACAGCACATACTATGCATAAGCACATCAGCAGGCCCAACACTGGGTTTACAAAAGATGTTTTCATTGACCTCTCACCTTTATCCACCTCTCATCTGATTTCCTTGTTGATATATGTTTACCGCTTCTCTCCCTCTCACACACACACACACACTCTCACTCACAATATTATGTTGTTTTTTTTAATATGAGCTCTCGAACTTCAGAGAGTCCTCAGATACGTACACTTGCAACCAGAGAGGATTGTGGGTATACAGTAGTGAATGAATGAAGGGAACGATTGGCTGACTGTTCGACACCAGATGTAGTGGATGAGGAGCGGTTTCTGGACACAGCTCCTGTTTTTCTTTCACAAGACGGCCGGAGTGCTTTCTGACGTGTGACCTTTGCCCCCGGGCAGATCCCGCTGCGATGACCTCAGCAGAACTGACCTTTGAGGTTCTGGACCGGCGGAAACTGAGCGTGCGGGAGAAGGACTACTGGTGCTGCTTCGAGGTCAACGAGAAGGAGGAGACGGGTGAGCTACGACACACTGATGCAGCTCAGTGTGTGTGTGTGTGTGTGTGTGTGTGTGAGGGGTTTCATCGTGTGTGTGTGTGTGTGTGTCTCAGAGCGCCCGCTGCACTTTCAGGAGAGAGTTCTGCCCATCTTTCACTCTCTGGGGTTCGACAGTCACTTACTCGTCAAGAAGCACTTCTCCATGGAGGCCATGCTGGTGTACCTGGGTAAGAGTGTGTGTGTGTGTGAGTGTGTGTTGGTTATTATAGCCACTTTATTTTCTGATTTGTGTGTTTGTGTGTCTGAGAGTGAGTGTGTGTGTCTGTGTGTGTTTAAGTGTGTTTTTTGGTTATTATTATAGCCACTATATTTCCTGATTTTGTGTGTGTGTGAAATATTGTTTGATTATGTGTGTGAGAGAGAAAGAGTGTGTTTTGTTTATTATAGTTTCTATTATTTCCTGTGCGTGTGTGTGTGTGTGTGTGTGTGTGACAGAGAGACTGTTTGAGTGTGTGTTTTGTTTATTATAGTTACTATTTTTCCTGATTTTGTTTGTGTGTGTTTGAGAGAGAGAGAGAGAGAGAGAGAGTAGTGTGTTTGAGTGTGTGTTTGAGTGTGTGTTTGAGAGAGAGAGAGAGTTTGAGTGTGTGTTTGAGTGTGTGTTTTGTTTATTATAGTTACTATTTTTCCTGATTTTGTTTGTGTGTGTTTGAGAGAGAGAGAGAGAGAGAGTTTGAGTGTGTGTTTGAGTGTGTGTTTGAGTGTGTGTTTGAGTGTGTGTTTGAGAGAGAGAGTGTTTGAGTGTGTGTTTGAGTGTGTGTTTGAGTGTGTGTTTGAGTGTGTGTTTTGTTTATTATAGTTACTATTTTTCCTGATTTTGTTTGTGTGTGTTTGAGAGAGAGAGAGAGAGAGAGAGTTTGAGTGTGTGTTTGAGTGTGTGTTTGAGTGTGTGTTTGAGTGTGTGTTTGAGAGAGAGAGAGTTTGAGTGTGTGTTTGAGTGTGTGTTTTGTTTATTATAGTTACTATTTTTCCTGATTTTGTTTGTGTGTGTTTGAGAGAGAGAGAGAGAGAGAGAGAGTTTGAGTGTGTGTTTGAGTGTGTGTTTGAGTGTGTGTTTGAGAGAGAGAGTGTTTGAGTGTGTGTTTGAGTGTGTGTTTGAGTGTGTGTTTTGTTTATTATAGTTACTATTTTTCCTGATTTTGTTTGTGTGTGTTTGAGAGAGAGAGAGAGAGAGAGAGAGTTTGAGTGTGTGTTTGAGTGTGTGTTTGAGAGATAGAGTGTTTGAGTGTGTGTTTGAGTGTGTGTTTTGTTTATTACAGCCTCTATATTTCCTGATAGTGTGTGTGTGTGTGTGTCGTGCAGCCAGTAAAGTGGAGGTGTCGAAGCACGGCATGATGAAGTTTTCGAGAGGAGAGGAGCCTGCTGGGATTGGGTTTGAGCTCCGGCAGCTTTAATGACCGATACTTCATCCTCACCAGCGCCTCTCTCAGACTCTATAAAGAAGTCCGGGTAAGTAGTGTGTGTGTGTGTGTGTGTGTGTGTGTGTGTGTGTGTGTGTGTGTGTGTCATATTAAACATCTGTTAGGGTCACACACAACTTCAAACCTAGACTTATATAATGTGCACCAAAGACGTGTCATGATGTATTTGCTAAGAGTGTGTGTGTGACTGGCGGGTCGTCTGTACACCAGCTGTATCAAATCAAATTAAATAGAGAGTGTATAAATGCAAATATTTACATACATGTGTGTGTATTTATATACCAAATAATAATTATACACAGTACACACATATATGATGTAAACACAAACTTCTATTGTGGATGTGATTGTTACACAGCTGATAGATAAGCACATGTTCTGAACACACTGCTGTGTTCAAGCTCAACCCTCTGGTGTTTCTGGGTTTTTATTTATGTCACTGAAATAAATGTACTATAATGTTTTTTATTTAACACATAGAATTTGTAGGGGATTTTGTGGTACTAAATTATATTTCCACTGTATTTTATAATAGATTTATTCACTTTTTGAGCATAGACCTGAAAATGTAATTTCCAGCTTAAACTGTGATAAATCTTGAACACTTTAGAGAGATTTTTTTGATTGACACTTGACAGATTATTTCTGAAGTGAAAAAGTTACAGTTATTATAATGAAAAATGCACAAAAAATACTACTTTCAATTTTTATATGAAATATATATTCAAAAGCTCTAAAACGACGAGAAAATCAAAGCTAATAAATCTGAATAAGTGTGTGTTTCCCATGTGAGCTGATCTCAGTAAACGAGCGTTCAGTGTGTGTGTGTGTGTGTGTGTGTGTGTGTGTGTGTCGGCTGCAGTACCGCACACTTCCACTAGAGGAGACTCGGGTTGAACGGATCAGTCTGGTGTGTGTGTGTGAAACCTCAAATAAAGCTTGTGTGAGAGCTGAGAGTGTCTGTCTCTGGCAGATCTGAGTTTAGCAGAGGATGATCTGATCATTAAACACACTGGTGTGAACTAGCGATCACGTGCAGTGATGATTTCAACAGGCCACTGAGGCGTTTAACTGACACCCAAACGAGGAACCGAGACCTGTGTTTGATTGGGTCTGGTCATGGGGACGGCTCCATATCGGTGCTGGTTTTCGGACACAACCCTGATCATTTCTATTTATTTATTTGTATTTATTTATTTATTTGAAAAGGGACAATGTACACTAATAAACATTCAAAACAAATGTAAGTGCACCCGAGTTAGCCACAGTGTGTGTATTTATTTCTGCTAGTGAAGTGCATATTGTGGCGTGTTGCAGAGCAGTGCCGTCTCCTGTGTTTTGATGAATGATGTCAGCGCTAGCCGACTCTCAACTTCGACTTTGATATCTTAATAGTCCACTTCAAAAAGTCGTTCACCACTAGAGGAAACACACACACAGCGAGTGCCACAACCTAATCAAGTTTCGTTCCATTCCCATGAAGAAAAACATCCTTTAATAAACAAAACACAAAGGTCTTCAGTCATAGAGGCCGAAGAGCACCAGAGGGTTTGATGAGCATGTGAATCCTGTGTGTGTGTGTGTGTGTGTGTGTGTGTGTGATGCTTCACTGTGAAACTCTCATACACAGAATCTGCAGAAGCTGCAGAGGCCAGAGCTGGAGTGTGTGAGTACAGAGAGTGTGTGTGAGCGGGTTAACCGTGTGTGAGCAGGTGTGTGTGAAGGTGTAGTGTTCTCTGCTCTGTGTTGGCCTGGGTTCTCAGGTGATGGTTTTCCTCTAGTTTTGGGTTCTAGGTGTGTGTGTGTGTGTTTCAGTAGATTGATTTGTCTCTCTCTTCAGAGTAATCGCCCGAGAGAGAATGGCCGGTCAAGTGTCTGAGAGTGTATCTGGGCATTAAGAAGAAGCTCCGCCCACCCACATGGTGAGATTGAGATTGTTATTAAACCTCGTCAGAAACAGATTTAAAGCTCTTGTTTGGACGTTTCATGCATTAATATCATGATTTCTCTAAAGCTGCTTTGAAAGTATATGTGTTTTGAAAAAGTGCTTTACAAGTAAAAAATCTTCCAGATCCAAAACTGTTGACTGGTGTGTGTGTGTGTGTGTGTGTGTGTGTGTTAAAGGCGTATTGTGCTGTTCTTCAGTGTGTGTTTGAGGATGAGCTGCTCCAGTTCTCCTCTATATCAGTGTCAGTGTTCCTGAACTCCTCAAACGCCTCATTAGTCTCGAGTTTCTCCCTGAACACGTCTCAATATTCCTCATTATAATAATTAATGCGCAGAATAAAGGGGCGGGGCCTGGTTGAGGTAGTTAGTAGTGTGTTAAACTGCCGGTTATGGAAAGGGCGGGGCATTTCCCGAACACACTTGAAGCGCTCGAACCAATCACAACACACTGCTCCAGCCGGCCAATCAGAGCACAGTGTGCTTTTGAAGAGAGACAGGAAGTGAACAGAGCGTTACTGACAGACTGGGAAGAGAGGAGCCGCAACAATGGAGAATATGAGGAGAATAATCAACAAGCAGGAACACCTGATCTAGAAGACGCTCTCAGAACACAAGCGGACCTTCTGCTGATGTTCTCTCAGTTATGAACTAACATAATTACAGTTATTCTTTATCTGAAATGTTTTATTAGATGTTGGTGTCAGTGTTTAAGTGTTGCTGCTTGTTCAGAGAACATGCTGAAGTTTCCAGAGATGTTTGAAGAGTGATGAACACGTCTAAATCATGTGAAAGCTGTGTGTGTGAGCGCTCAGAGCTGGTGTAATCTGAGGAGTGTGTGTGATTGTGACCAGCAGGGGTCAGTGTGTGTCAGGACACAGTCAGATACAGCAGAAGAGCCGGACTTATGAAACAATACCATCAATAACTGTGAAAATAAACCGTTTATTTAAGACGTTTGCATGTGTTTTATATTATATTTGGTCATGAGGATTTTCTGGCTCATATTCAGTGTCTGGATCATCAGTGTGAGACGCTCCGTCAGATTGATTGACAGCACTGTGTGTGTGTGTGTGTAATCATGAGTGAGTGAGATTCAGTTTCTCTTTAAGGGATCTGGACATGATCATCTGTGGAAATCAGTATTACACACATGTTTAACTCTATCTCTCTCTCTCTCTCTCTCTCTCTGTCTGTAGTTGGGGTCTCACTGTCGTCTACGAAAGTGACAAACAGGAAAAGCAGGAGAGACAGCAGTGGTAAGAAGTGTGTGTGTGTGTGTGAACACAAGTTTCTGACTCAGACAAACAAGGGTAAAGGTTCGTTTAGCCCCTCTAGACACACACTTACTCTCTCTCTCTACATACATCACACACACACACACACACACACACACAAACACACACACACACACACACACACACACACACACACACACACACACACACACACACACACACACACACAGAAGTGTCTGTATCAGTTATATTCTCTGTACATAATGTTAATATGCTGTGACTCTGACCTCCAGCAGGGTTTATATTAAAATATAATAATTCATTACATTGAATCCATTGAAATCATGTTTTCATGAGGTGTGTGTGTGTGTGTGTGTGTCAGGTACCTGTGCTGCGACACACAGACGGATATGAGGGAATGGTTCGCGACGTTCATGAGCATACAGGTCAGTCCCAGAGGATCAACACACACTCCTTTAACTCTGATGATAAAGCGCTGGAGAAATACATGTGTTAAACCTTCCTCTCTCTCTCTCTCTCTCTCTCTGTCTCTCTCTCTCTCTCTCTCTCTGTCAGAACGGTGGGCGAGTGTGGCCGGCGGAGTGGCTGAAGTCTCGCTCCACGAGTCCGCTCGGTGCCGCGTAGACGCTCGCTTCGGTAACGTGTCTCTGATTCCTCTGCGCGGCAGTGAGAACGAGATGAGGAATAGTGTCGCCGCTTTCACAGCCGATCCTCTCGCCGTGAGTCTGATCAGCCAATCACAGCAGGGCCGGCCAATCACACAGCCAATCACACGAGCCTGGCCAGGGTGTGTGTCTCCCGCTGCTTTTAAATGAGAATCAGCCCATGATGTGCTCTAACTCAAGCCATGATGTGCTCTAACAGCCTCAAGCCTGTTGTTCTTCTGTCTCACACACACACACACACACACACGGTCTGAGTTATTAGAGAAGCAGCTTCAGGAACACACACACACACACACGGTCTGAGTTATTAGAGAAGCAGCTTCAGGAACACACACACACACACACACACACACGGTCTGAGTTATTAGAGAAGCAGCTCCGGGAACACACACCCCAGGTCAGCTCTAAGTTTAAAGCAGAGTTTATACACACTAAACCGTGAGGTGTATCCATCACGCTGTGTGATTACCCATGAGCCCTCACTCTTCTGATTCCCCGAGCTTCATGTTCGGTCACATGATTCATGAAGTGTGTGTTCAGAGCATCACGTGGGCCGAACATGAACTCGCTCTGTTATTGGAGGATGTGTGTGTGAGTGATGTTGATAACAGCTGGTGTTGGGTTAGTAACTCAGTATCCTTACCCATAATCCCTCTCTATACAGGGTCAAAACACATGATGCTGAAACTTCAGACCTGAAACACAACACAGGAAATGTCCAAATCTAGAACACAACGAAAACTCAGTGTTTCCTGTCTGGAGTTAAATCAGTATTAATTAGTGCTGCGCAACGATTAATCACATCCCAAATAAAAGCTGCTGTTTACACACAGTAATATGTGTGTGTGTGTGTGTGTGTGTGTGTGTATAAATAATCACACACATATGCATGGATATACTGTATATATTTATAAATAGATCATATTGTTAAGAAATATAAATGTTATATATAAATAGCACATGTTTCTTAAATAAGTACATGCGTCTGTGTGTGTTTATACAAAATAATGATAATATTTGCATGTATATACTGTATATAATTTATATTATATATAAATCTAAATATTTTAACACATGCATATGTGTGTGTTTATATATATAAAATACTAAACACACACACTTTTATGTTGGGTGTTATTAATCATTGCACAGCACTAATTTTTATATTTCTACAGTTTATGTGACATTAGTTTGGGGGTGAGTGATGATGTCATGTGATTGTCATGGTCACTGATGACCTCTGACCCCCTGTTGAGTGACCCTGAAACACTGGTTTGTTTTCCTGCAGCTCTTCAGAGATGTGTGACGAAGTGAAGCGTCAACAGGTGAGACTCATCACATCATCACTTCGACATGTTTCAGAAAATATACACATTAATATTCATAAATCATCTTCATAAACTTTGACCTATATATTTGGTTTTACTTTTGAAACTTGTTTTACTTCAACAATAATCGGTAAAGCTTTATATATATTTTTTTTTTACAGTGTCCTTTTTACATATGGCACATTTGTCCACAGGATTAATAACCCGTTGTGTGTGTGTGTGTGTGTGTGTGTGTGTGTGTGATTGCAGGAGTGTGTGACGGCCTCTTCTCCAACTCTTCAGCGCCTGAGGTTCAGTGTTCATGACGCTTCACACACACTTTGACCGTGGGTGCATGGATCACACACACACACACACACACTCTGGGACTTCAGACTGTTACCGGGCCCGTGTGGTCACATGACCTGGAAAAGACTTTGTGCGTTCAGAGACTTCCTGTGTGTTCTTTTAACAGACTTTATAAATTATTTTAGTTTTAATGTCAGTAAGAGAGAGATGAATCACATCATACTTTAAAGGTCACAGATCAGTCCATGTGTGTGTGTGTGTGTGTGTGTGTGTGTAGAGAGAGAGAGAGAGTGTGTGTGTAAGAGAGAGACAGAGAGTGTGTGTGTGTGTGTGTGTCTGAGTATTTCATGTGTCTGTTTCACATTGAATCCTGTAGAAATGAAGTGATGTTTTGTTGATATCAGTGTAAAATAACTTTATTGATATAATTAGCCTTTATAATTGAATCGTGATGTTTCGCACATTATCGTTCCATATGAGACTGATTGTAGTGTTTTAATAAGAGTTTAGTTTACACACACACTCACACACACACACTGGGACTGGATAATGAATGTCAGACTGTAAATACAGAAGCCGCTGCTGATTGGATAATTCACTTCCTGTCTCAGTTTGAGGATTTGATGTGGAATTAAATCAGTGTATAATAGAGTTATTCTCCATCAGTTGAGCAGACGCTCGTTAGTGTTCGAACTGTTAAATATGAAGACTTGTGTTAAATATGAAGTATTACACATTCATCCGTCAGTCATTACTCAGACCACACACACATCTGGACTGATGGATTAGTTCACGTGTGTGTCCGTGTTTTGGACCCCATTGACTTTCATTACATGGCCAGATCATAGTTAGTTTTAGGTTAATTTGAACTATTCTTTTCAAACGTGTCCATTGAGATCAGTGTTTAGTCTTATTAAACGGTTATTTGACGTCAGCATGTTGAGATTTCCCTGGTTTTGATGAAGTCTTTTTACATGTTTTGTTCTGTTTGTTAAATTTGATCTGTGTGTAAAAATATCACAATTATAAATGTTTCCCAGTGTTTGTGTAATCAATAATCTTCATTCTGATCGTTCACAGTAAGGACAGGGACTTTCTGAAGCGGATCTTGTGCAGCTCAAACTTAACACAATCAGAAATGGAGAAATTTTGCTTTAAATAAAATAAAGCAAAATATGTTCATGTTATTAGTATTAAAACTATTAGAACATTTCTGCTATTTGAAACAATTAAAGCAGAAATAAAATATAATGTAAAACTTGATCAAAAATTAGTAACAAAAATAACAAAAATAGAAAATAATTAATTCAAAAATTAACAAAAATTGTAAAGTAACAAAAATTAGTTTTTCAAAAATAACTTGAAAATTAGTCAGTCAAACTAACGCAATCACACAATTGCTAAAACTTAAAAATACATATAAAAATAAAAGTATAAAAAATAAATATATAGTTCAAAATATAAAAAATATAATAGTATATAAATATAAAAATAATAAATATACTGAAAAAATAACAATAGATTAAATTGTGAATTATTTATTTTGTAAAAATAGGAAAATAAGTAATCATTATTGAATGATTCAAGCAGTGGTTTTTAATTGCTATTCAAAAGTGATTTAAGCTCATTAAAAAATACTAATAATAATTTCCAGAATGGATTATTTAATTACTGTATTACATGAGAAATAATGAGATTTTTTCCGATTGAATTGTCCTGAACATGATGCACAACACAACTCTTAATAGTCATAAAATAGCCTTCATTATTTTTCTCGTTTGCTGTTATCTATTTACGCATGTACAATATCACATGTGTGAGTGTTTAGGTGTGACATCATCAGGAAGAGGTCGTGACCTCTGACCTTCTGTCTGTGTTCTTGAGGATCATGTCCTGATGAAACGAGCTCCTCATTAGAGTCTCGTATCACCATAGCAACTGCTCCTCTCTTCATCATCATCATCATCATCATCATCAGGTATATTGGCAGATCATGATTCTCTTGCTCTATGCTTTTATTTCTGCATGTTTTCATTTATTTGTGCATATTTAGCTCATGAACAATCAGGTTTTCCTCACTTCTGTTACTTGATACTATTGTAGTTTTCAATTACAAAACTACAATAGTCATTTGAATTACATTTAGTACGTTTATATATATTCACTTTGAAAGTATTGTTTTTACCTCCTGTAACCAGAAGCGTTACCCTTCACTGTGAAGATCTAAACATATTTAGATATACAGGAAATCACAATGGAAGACGATTTCGTTGTATCTAAATATTTTTAGTGAA
>JAQIUQ010002780.1:65000-75000 GCA_030378365.1 Hybognathus amarus
AGAGAGAGAGAGAGAGAGAGAGAGAGAGAGAGAGAGAGAGAGAGAGAGAGAGAGAGAGAGAGAGAGAGAGAGAGAGAGAGAGAGAGAGAGAGAGAGAGACAGAGAGAGAGAGAGAGAGAGAGAGAGAGAGAGAGAGAGAGAGAGAGAGAGAGAGAGAGAGAGAGAGAGAGAGAGAGAGAGAGAGAGAGAGAGAGAGAGAGAGAGAGAGACAGAGAGAGAGAGAGAGAGAGAGAGAGAGAGAGAGAGAGAGAGAGAGAGAGAGAGAGAGAGAGAGAGAGAGAGAGAGAGAGAGAGAGAGAGAGAGAGAGAGAGAGAGAGAGAGAGAGAGAGAGAGAGAGAGAGAGAGAGAGAGAGAGAGAGAGAGAGAGAGAGACAGAGAGAGAGAGAGAGAGAGAGAGAGAGAGAGAGAGAGAGAGAGAGAGAGAGAGAGAGAGAGAGAGAGAGAGAGAGAGAGAGAGAGAGAGAGAGAGAGAGAGAGAGAGAGAGAGAGAGAGAGAGAGAGAGAGAGAGAGAGAGAGAGAGAGAGAGAGAGAGAGAGAGAGAGAGAGAGAGAGAGAGAGAGAGAGAGAGAGAGAGAGAGAGAGAGAGAGAGAGAGAGAGAGAGAGAGAGAGAGAGAGAGAGAGAGAGAGAGAGAGAGAGAGAGAGAGAGAGAGAGAGAGAGAGAGAGAGAGAGAGAGAGAGAGAAATTTGATGTCATTTGATGAGATTGGGTCCGGGTGAAGAACTGAGGAATTTCTCCAATGTTCCCATTAAGTTCTGGAAACATGATTTGTGAATGTTCTGTGAGTGTAGAAACGTCCAGTATCTTGTAGTATTTTGTTCATCATTCATCAAACGAGGGAATCTTACTTTAGAATGTTCGTCTGAAGTATAACATTAAAAAAACGATGACATCCAACTTAAACGTTTTAGAAGTAAAACATTTTGAGAACATTATTAAAGATCTGATCACTTTGAAGGAACGTTCTGTTAATGTTACTGGAAGAACATTGTTCGTAACTTTGGAGAATCTTTAGAGAGGTTTCCTGATAGTTGAGGAAAGTGTTAGACAATCCTGCAAAACTACATGAGATAACAGGAGACATTGATATAAATGAAGTGAGTTTATGTGTAAAACAAGAACTATTATCTGACAATGGTCTCGGAAAAATAAACAAGTTTTTTAACTTCTAATTCAATTTCTTTTTCTGACCACATTTGTTCTCTTTTAGCACATAAACTCACTCCATTATTATGACGACTTTAGTTAACATGAAGAACAATATATTTTCATAGCATTTATTAATCTTTGTTAACATTAGTTAATTGTGTGTGTGTGTGTGTGTGTGTTTATCTAAAGGCTTTTCCATTAGCTGTGCAGCACAGACTCACTGGTGTGTGTTGACCTCTGTTATTAGCTGTGCATTAGACTGGAAGACAGGCAGAGAAATCTGATCCGGCTTCACACACACACACACACACACACACACACACTCGGAGCCGATCGGATCCCAGTAATTCCTGCACTTCTCCCGGAATCAATACAAGTCGTGCCATCTTCAGCAAACGCACACACACACACACACATCATAAAAGCGCTTCATAGACGCTCCTTGAAGTTGTCAGAAGTGCACATCATGTTCAGGTCATCAGAAGTGTTTTCATGATTTAATACTCGTGAGTACTAGAGAACGTAAAGCTTTGATTGGACATTAAACTCCACGGATGAGTCGACTTGATCTGATCATCACGACTCCTGCATCCAGAGACTGAACCGAAACATGTTTATGAGCTTCAGCCGATTCAAAACCACATGCTAGATCACATGATGACGACTAATGATTGAAGTACTATAAGTCCACATCACAGTGTACAGTGATCTGTTATCAGAGGACACGAAGTTATGTTTTAGAAATGTACATGTACAAAATTACAGTGACCGAAAAATGTAGTAATTTAAACAATTTAATGCAGAAGCAGTGAGCTCATTGAAGTAGTAAATATATCAGAACGTTACTTTTGAATGAACATTTCAGAAATGAAACATTCCCCAGTGTATAAATGATGTGAGAGTGTGTGATAGACTCTCTCTCCTGTGGTTATGGGCATCTCTCTGTCTCGGGTTAGATTTTACTGGTTTATTCAACTCTAAAGCTTCAGATGTGAGGGGTCGGTAAGTTACCGCTGGTGTTCCCCAAGGCTCAGTCTTGGGCCCTCTTATATTCATCATTTATCTACTCTCCCTTGGACACATTTTTAGGAAGTACGGTATTTATTTCCATGCTTGCTTCTGTTTTACCTCCACTTTCTCTGTCCAGTTTCTTAGCAGAAATTAAAAACTGTTTCTCATCAAATTTCCTTAAGCTCAATAGTGTTAACTCTCCTGGTAGGTAAAAAATCTAGTCAGGCTAAATCTGATATAGTTTATCTGTGACTATCGTCCATTGTTGTTTATTATTATTTCTTCTGCATATTTTCATTTCTGAAATCTAAACCGTCTTATAATGCCTTTGTTACGTTACATATAGATTATTGCAATTCTCTTTTCTTTGTTCTTCTTTCTGAATTTCTACATGAATCATTTCTATAACTCCTCTTATTAAGCACATTTCTCCTGTTCTTCCAAGTAAAATATGGAATTGATTTCTCCTTACCTACAAAGCTCTTAACAATGTAGCTCCTTCATATCTTTCTGATCTTCTTCATATTTAGATTCTCTGTCCTCACCCTCAGCTCTTCTTCATCAGTCTCTCGATTCTCTCCACGCATTCGCCTGAACAGGATTGGCTCTAGGGCTTTTAGTTATGCTAACTTTCTTCCGCTGGACTTTCGTTACAGCAACAGTCTTCACACACTTAAATCTCGTCCTGAAACGTGTGTGTTTAGACTTATTTCTGCTGCCACATGAGTTGAGCAATATCTCATTCTTCAGTGTCTAATGGAGATTATAGGATGTGTTGTGTATTGTTGTTACACTGATGCTTTTAGGAAGATTTGTAAGGTCACCTTCAGTGTTGTGATAGGCGCATATAAATCAAATGTATTATTTTTATGAGTATACATATACAAACATACAGAACATACATAAATACAACTATCTATCTAAAAATAAATACATCCATCCATAAATATATCCATCCATCATCCATCCATTCCTCAATCAATAATACATCCATAAATCCAGTCATCCATCAATAAAGTCACCTATCCATCAATCCATCCATCCATAACAGCAAAATAGATTTCATGAATCACTTAATGATAATCTATATTTTCAATTCAAAATGGTGTCAAAAAGTGTAGTTTGCATCACTAGATATTGTAGTTGTAGCTGATCTAACTTATAATGCTCAACACTGCTGTCCTCTCTTCTGGCGTCTGCATGTGTTTAATGATATAATGGTAGCAGGTGGCCTCAGATGAAGCGCTCTGAGTGTGTGTGTGAGATGTTTATCTGATGCCCAGGAGGGCGTTCGTGATGTGAAATAATCTGACACAGTGGAGGAAAGGCTGGAGTTGTGATGCTCACGTGTGTGTTTGAGCCACTGGGTTTTCTGTGAGACAGACGCTCTAGTTTACTACACAAACTGTCTCTGTGTGAGTGTGATCAAGATAAATCTCATTATTTCCTTCATTTCAACTTTAACCCTCGTGTTGTTTTGAACTGGGTACAGGGAACGTTCTCGCAAGATTCTGCAAAGTTATGAGGAAACGTTTTTTTAGTAATGTTCAGTAAAGTTATCTGGTCTTTAATAACATTCAGAGAACATTCTAAAGTAACGTTCAGAGAACATTCTAAAGTAACATTCAGAGAACATTCTAAAGTAACGTTCAGAGAACATTCTAAAGTAACATTCAGAGAACATTCTAAAGTAACGTTCAGAGAACATTCTAAAGTAACATTCAGAGAACATTCTAAAGTAACGTTCAGAGAACATTCTAAAGTAACGTTCAGAGAACATTCTAAAGTAACGTTCAGAGAACATTCTAAAGTAACGTTCAGAGAACATTCTAAAGTAACGTTCAGAGAACATTCTAAAGTAACATTCAGAGAACATTCTAAAGTAACGTTCAGAGAACATTCTAAAGTAACATTCAGAGAACATTCTAAAGTAACATTCAGAGAACATTCTAAAGTAACATTCAGAGAACATTCTAAAGTAACGTTCAGAGAACATTCTAAAGTAACATTCAGAGAACATTCTAAAGTAACATTCAGAGAACATTCTAAAGTAACGTTCAGAGAACATTCTAAAGTAACGTTCAGAGAACATTCTAAAGTAACATTCAGAGAACATTCTAAAGTAACGTTCAGAGAACATTCTAAAGTAACATTCAGAGAACATTCTAAAGTAACGTTCAGAGAACATTCTAAAGTAACATTCAGAGAACATTCTAAAGTAACATTCAGAGAACATTCTAAAGTAACGTTCAGAGAACATTCTAAAGTAACATTCAAAGAACATTCTAAAGTAACATTCAAAGAACATTCTAAAGTAACATTCAGAGAACATTCTAAAGTAACGTTCAGAGAACATTCTAAAGTAACATTCAGAGAACATTCTAAAGTAACATTCAGAGAACATTCTAAAGTAACGTTCAGAGAACATTCTAAAGTAACATTCAAAGAACATTCTAAAGTAACATTCAAAGAACATTCTAAAGTAACGTTCAGAGAACATTCTAAAGTAACGTTCAGAGAACATTCTAAAGTAACGTTCAGAGAACATTCTAAAGTAACGTTCAGAGAACATTCTAAAGTAACATTCAGAGAACATTCTAAAGTAACATTCAGAGAACATTCTAAAGGAACGTTCAGAGAACATTCTAAAGTAGCGTTCAGAGAACATTCTAAAGTAACGTTCAGAGAACATTCTAAAGTAACGTTCAGAGAACATTCTAAAGTAACGTTCAGAGAACATTCTAAAGTAACGTTCAGAGAACATTCTAAAGTAACGTTCAGAGAACATTCTAAAGTAACGTTCAGAGAACATTCTAAAGTAACATTCAGAGAACATTCTAAAGTAACATTCAGAGAACATTCTAAAGTAACATTCAGAGAACATTCTAAAGTAACATTCAGAGAACATTCTAAAGTAACATTCAGAGAACATTCTAAAGTAACGTTCAGAGAACATTCTAAAGTAACATTCAGAGAACATTCTAAAGTAACATTCAGAGAACATTCTAAAGTAACATTCAGAGAACATTCTAAAGTAACGTTCAGAGAACATTCTAAAGTAACGTTCAGAGAACATTCTAAAGTAACATTCAGAGAACATTCTAAAGTAACGTTCAGAGAACATTCTAAAGTAACGTTCAGAGAACATTCTAGAGTAACATTCAGAGAACATTCTAAAGTAACGTTCAGAGAACATTCTAAAGTAACGTTCAGAGAACATTCTAAAGTAACGTTCAGAGAACATTCTAAAGTAACGTTCAGAGAACATTCTAAAGTAACGTTCAGAGAACATTCTAAAGTAACGTTCAGAGAACATTCTAAAGTAACGTTCAGAGAACATTCTAAAGTAACGTTCAGAGAACATTCTAAAGTAACGTTCAGAGAACATTCTAAAGTAACGTTCAGAGAACATTCTAAAGTAACGTTCAGAGAACATTCTAAAGTAACGTTCAGAGAACATTCTAAAGTAACGTTCAGAGAACATTTTAAAGTAACATTCAGAACATTCAGAACTTTAAGTTTATCAAGCAACGATAATACTTTTTGTGCGTAAATAAAACAAAAATAACGACTTTATTCGACTTCCTTTTCTTCCTTCTGGGCCTGAGACGAGAGTTCAAGAGATTTCCACGACGCATGCATGAATAAAGTAGTTTTTTTTTTGTTTTATTTCCACAAAAAAGTATTCTCGTCGCTTGATGGACTTATAGTTGAGCCACTGTAAGCACATGGAATATTTAAACATTTTCTTCATTGACTTTCTGGGCCATTAAGTTTCAAGCCCTTAGGAGCCTATGTAGCAGTGATCCATCTCTCAAATTTAATCAAAAATATCTTCATTTGTGTTCTGAAGATAAATGAAGGTCTTACGGGGTTGGTATAGTATGGGGGTGAGTAATTAATGACTTGATTTTCATTGTTGGGTGAACTAACCCTTTAAAGAGACGGCTCACACAACAAGTCCGAGTAAAGTCGGTCACAAATGTGTCCTCTTCACCTCGGTGAACGCAACATTGAAGATATTAGAAGACATGTCGTAAGAGTTTTATAGTAAAAATATAGCATATCAAGAGTGATCAGCAATAATGATAAGCCTAATTACTCAGAGTAAAAATAATAAGGTCATATAGATCATAACAGTCTCAGAGATGAGAAGTGGATTATCCTTCTGAAACGTTTGTCTTTTCATCCTGAAATGTGAGGCAAATGTTGGATCACAGTAATTAGGAAGCACAGTTTCCTCAAACCCCTTCACTCGACTGGGATGTTCTCTGTTCATCTGGACGGCATGTGCAGTGACTGACACATCGAGTGTGTTCTGCAGTGTTGAACACGTATTAATACCTGATTTCACCAGGGAAACTCTTCCAAACGAACACAAAGAATGTCCTTCTCAGCTGCCATAGTTGCAACTCTTGCGTCATCGGAACAGGGTGTTTAACGCTCTAACGTTTCCGGAAAAAAAAGTTTTGTTACTTATTGTCGGGGCTGAACGCAAACCTGATCAAAACGCCGCTCTGACCAATGGCAGCGCAGGGAAAGCTATCTCAGCTCTACATATAAAATCTGCCAATGGACTCAGAAAATAATCACGATTTCCCTTGATTTTTTGTATTATTCTGAGCCCGTGTTTGAGCAGAAACTCTTGATTTTCTGCAGAGTTATTTCCCTGCGCAGGAGAATGAAGCGTTTATCAGTAAATGAGAGCGAGTGAATGTCCTCAGGCGGAGTCTCGTGTGAATAATGTGATCAGATGTTTCCTGCAGATAAACATTTATAACCCTGTCTGAGAACATGATGAAGGACTAACACCTTTATTCACTCCGTCCTTCAGGCTTCATTTACTTCTGGGAAATTGCTTTCTAAAAGCAATCATATCACCAGAAATTATCTTTATCCCTTTTAATTCAGAAATATAAAGGTTCCTCTTCCGTTCAAAAAGAGCATTCACTGAAATTATTCATTTGTGAATCTATAATCTCAAGCCAACATGTTTATTACTGTATCATAAAATCTGGTCTATATATATATATATATATATATATATATATAATTATAAACGGTTTTGTTTTTGCCCCCATGTTTCATGAGCTGAACTCAAAGATCTCAAAGACTTTTTCTATATACACAAAAGGCCTATTTCTCTCAAATATTGCTCAGTGTTGCATTTATAATTTTGTTCACTGTATATATGTTTTCGTTTTCTTTTTTGTGCTTATTCCATTTTCCATTCCATTATTTTTATATATATATATATATATATATATATGTGTGTGTGTGTGTGTGTGTGTGTGTGTGTGTGTGTGTGTGTGTGTGTGTGTGTGTGTGTGTGTGTGTGTGTGTGTATATATGTATGTATATATACCGTGTATATATATATATATATGTGTGTGTGTGTGTGTATACATGTATGTATATGTATATATACAGTATATAGATATGTATATATAGATATTACTTTTCAGTTTTAGCCATTTTACCACTTTAGCCTTTTACTACTTGTGCTCCATATATTGATTATATAAATCTAGCATGTACGTCCTATTCTGTGTTATTTTAGAATTATTTTATAATGTTATAGAATTTATTAATATTTTGAATAGCGTTTTTTGTTGTATTTAAATTGTATTTTTCAGTTTAATTTTTGTGTTTTTATAATGTGCTTTTGTATTTTTTAATGTTTCTGTTTTATGAAATTTGCTATTTCAACTTAAACAAAAATGTTAAATGTTGCCTTTAATGGTCACTAACTGAAATATATCAGTTTAAGTTTTCCCATCTTTATATTTCTATTAGTAGCACTTTACAGTAACTTTTAGTCTATCAAAGTCTAACTTTAGTCTATCTAGTCTATAAATCTATATTAGCTGAAATGAACTAAAAATGAACATTTATTAATCTTAATCTCTCATCTTGATAAAGCACTGTGAACTAACATGACCATGTTAATTAACTAACATTAACAAAGATTAATAAATGCGGTAACATGTATTGTTCATTGTTAGTTAATGTTAGTTAACGCAGTGTTACCTATATATTTTATATTTCAATATCCAAAAATGATTTAATCGTTTTCAGTTTTAGTGAACAATTGCAACAGTCAGTAAATGTGTCCCGTTTCCCTCGGCACCAGCTCCCATGATGCTCTGCTGCAGAACAAACAAGCTGTGTGACAAGAGTGTGTGTATCTGTGTTTGTGCAGTTGTGTTTGACGACTGTCATGTGATTGTGTCGTGTGTTTGTGTGACTGACAGCAGTGTCCCTTTAGAATTGACCCAAATTGAGTATGTGTGTGTGTGTGTGTGTGTGTGTGTGTGTGGTGAAGGATAAAAACGTAAAGTTTGTTTCCAGGTGAAATGGATTTGGACAGAGACTCTTCGACGTCATACACCAGATCTGGAGGTGAAGAAGATCGGCTCTGTCGAGGTAAACCATCATTTATGACTTATAATACTACATGTTTTCATATGTGTGTTTCCCTCAGATATGTTCTCTATAAACTCCTCCTCTACGTGTTTCCTCTGAAGGTGAGGACATGTGTATATAACCACACACTATAGCATCAGAGCAGACAGTGACCTTCTGTGACCTTAGAACATCATCCACAGCTGACCATAAAACCATAATCATAAACACATACAGTAGATTCCTGCATACACTCGTCACATGACCAAACTGCTCACCAGAATCCAGAAATGTAAATCTTCCAAACTTTTGACTGGTGTAGTGTAGATGAAGATCATCATCATCATCATCATCAGTTTAACAGCACTTTCCCTCTCAGATCTGGTCAGATTAATATTGAAGCCCATTTCCTCCATTTCCAAGTCATGCTTTTGTTCATCACAATTATGACATTAAAAGTCATAATTAAATTAAATCAAAATTTTATTGTATAATTAAAGTCAAAATGATGACTTTCTGTCATAAATGACATTTTAGACCATAAAACATTTAAGCCATTATTTTGACTTTTCATCTCATGAATATGACGTCATAATTTCATAATTATGACCATGTCATTAACCAATTAGCTCATATTTTCAACTTTTGCCATGACTTTTGTCAATTTATGTCACGACTTAAGCGTCACCATTTTAGCTTTTCATGCATTCATAAAAATGCTGGGTTGTTTTAGCCCTATTTTGGGTTTGGCCTACAGTGGCAGGTTTGTCCATATTTGACCCAAATTGGGTTAAAACAACCCAACATTTTTAGAGTGTGTAGTCAGATTTACCAAACCCAAAAATAAGAAAAAATGCTCGTCTTAATCATAATTATGACATTAAAAGTCGAAATGCTCATAATTAAAGACTAAACCAATTGTTAAATTAGAGTAGAAATGATTAATTCAGTCATGAATATGACATTTAGACCATACTGAAACATTTAAGTCATTATTTGGATTTTTCATCTCATAAATGTGATGTCATAATTCGACTTTTTATTTTCTAATTGTGATTTAGTATGTCATTAATTTAGACTTTATCTCAAATTTTCAACTTTTGTCATGACTTTTGTCAATTTATGTCGTGGCTAGTATTACAATTCTGACTTTTTAATGATGTATCAGATTTACCGAAGCATGATTAGTTCTCATGTAGCGGGAAATGGGCTTTTCCATATAACGGAGATAATGGAAATTACTTTATAGAGACTTTAGAGCTGTTGCTGATGTTTTGGTCATAATAAAAGAGATGCAGAAGGAAACGCCTTTCAGATCGATCACACACACACACACGCGCGCGCGCGCCCGCCCGTCCGCGCGCAGATCTATTACAGAACGCGCCCAACCCACTTCTGTTCTGTCAGAGAGAAGAGAGAGAGAGAGAGAGAGT
>JAQIUQ010002780.1:80000-85000 GCA_030378365.1 Hybognathus amarus
GGTGGGCAGAAGAGCATCTCTGAACGCACAGTATGTCGAACTTTGAGGCGGATGGGCTACAGCAGCAGAAGACCACACCGGGTGCCACTCCTTTCAGCTAAGAACAGGAAACTGAGGCTACAATTTGCACAAGCTCATCGAAATTGGACAATAGAAGATTGGAAAAACGTTGCCTGGTCTGATGAGTCTCGATTTCTGCTGCGACATTCGGATGGTAGGGTCAGAATTTGGCGTCTACAACATGAAAGCATGGATCCATCCTGCCTTGTATCAACGGTTCAGGCTGCTGGTGGTGGTGTCATGGTGTGGGGAATATTTTCTTGGCACTCTTTGGGCCCCTTGGTACCAATTGAGCATCGTTGCAACGCCACAGCCTACCTGAGTATTGTTGCTGACCATGTCCATCCCTTTATGACCACAATGTACCCAACTTCTGATGGCTACTTTCAGCAGGATAATGCGCCATGTCATAAAGCTGGAATCATCTCAGACTGGTTTCTTGCACATGACAATGAGTTCGCTGTACTCAAATGGCCTCCACAGTCACCAGATCTCAATCCAATAGAGCATCTTTGGGATGTGGTGGAACGGGAGATTCGCATCATGGATGTGCAGCCGACAAATCTGCGGCAACTGTGCGATGCCATCATGTCAATATGGACCAAACTCCCTGAGGAATGCTTCCAGCACCTTGTTGAATCTATGCCACGAAGAATTGAGGCAGTTCTGAAGGCAAAAGGGGGTCCAACCCGTTACTAGCATGGGGTACCTAATAAAGTGGCCGGTGAGTGTATATGCACTGTGTATACAGTAAACTATAGTATACTGTAATATACACCACTGGTCAAAAGTTTAAGATCAGTACGATTTTTTATGTTTTTAAAATAAGTCTCTTCTGCTCACCAAGGCTGCAATTTTTTGATAAAAAATACACAAAAACACAGTAATATTGTGAAATATTATGACAATTTAAAATGACTTTGTTAATATATATTAAAATGTAATTTATTCCTCTGAAAAAAAGCTGAATTTTCAGCATCATTACTCCAGTCTTCAGTGTCACATGATCCTTCACAAATCACTCTAATATGATGATTTTATGCTCCAAAAACATGTATGATTATTATCCATGTTGAAAACAGTTTTTTACATTTTTATTTCAGGATTCTTTGATGAATAGAAAGTTCAAAGAACAGCATTTATTTAATTAGAATCTTTTCTAACATTATAAATGTCTTTACTGTAACTTCTGATCAATGTAACTCATCCTTGATGAATAGAAGTATTGATTTCTTATTTATTTCCCCCAAAATAAAATACAAATTCTTACTGACCCCAAACTTTTTAAAGGGTAGTGTTTAATGTAACAAAAGCTTTCCATTTCAGATAAAAGCTGTTCTTTTGAACTTTCTATTCATCAAAGAATCCTGAAATAAAAATGTAAAAAACTGTTTTCAACATGGATAATAATCATACATGTTTTTGGAGCATAAAATCATCATATTAGAGTGATTTGTGAAGGATCATGTGACACTGAAGACTGGAGTAATGATGCTGAAAATTCAGCTTTTTTTCAGAGGAATAAATTACATTTTAATATATATTAAGATAAAAAATTTATTTTAAATTGTCATAATATTTCACAATATTACTGTGTTTTTTGTGTATTTTTTATCAAAAAATTGCAGCCTTGGTGAGCAGAAGAGACTTGTTTTAAAAACATAAAAAATCTTACCGATCTTAAACTTTTGACTGGTAGTGTATATATATATATATATTATCACAGTTCCTGTGTGAGGTCCTCTTATAGGTCTAGCTGGAGCGTGATGAAGAATAATAGAGGGAAAGTTGTAAAACTATGGATGAACAAAATCTCCCTCTCTGTTCCTCCCACACACTCATTTCCACAGCTTTCCACTTGATAAAGAGCCCCTTCACAGTAAGCGTGTGTGTGTGTGTGTGTGTTTGAAGAGTGTGTGAGAGGGCGTCCCACTCTAGACAGCCGCTTCAACTCTGTCATCCACAATACACAGATTTATCAGTGTTTTTGTACAATATGAGTGTGTTTCGTGTGAAAATGAAGTGAGTTTGTGCTGAAAACAAGTCAGTCAGAAGATGATTCTCGTGTTCTCTTTGAGTTTAGTTTATCTTCTGATCCTGCTTAAGCACAACTTAAAACCCAAAGCACAACACTCATCTAAATATATTGATTTTTAGAAGAAACCTTTTTTGAGAAAACAAGACTAATGTCTTCAGTCATTTGATTCTCAAGAAGATGCGTCTCGATTTTAAATCTTTGTATTCAATGTTCTTTCTGCAGTGTAAGCCATACAGTGTTATGGAGTTTTTTGGATACGTGTGTGTGTGTGTGTGTCGTTTACCGGAGGCTTGAACAGTAGATACGATCAGCTTGTGTGTGTGTCCGTTTGCAGTGTATCAGTGATTTTTGTGATATTATTGTCTGTGAGGATGGACATTACGGCGACGCTGAACTGATCCTGAACCCAGAATATTCCTGTAAGCGTGACTGACACATCAGAATAATGATGATGTCGTCTGTCCATTATAATGTTGCCGTGGCGACCAGATAAGGTTATTAGAGCTGAGAAAAAGAGAAAGTGTTCCCAGTGTGAGGAGGGTGTTTCTCTCTCAGGTCACTGCACATCGCTCGTGAATCGTGTCTTTGTAGAGAACTGAACAACAACACGTCTGAGGCGGACACTGACGCTCGTCAACGCCCACATTTACATGTCAACACCTATTCAATATTCACTGAACTTAGCAGGGGCATTGTTTCTCATTTCACATGCAGAAAGATCAGCACACACTCATTTACATATGGAAGTCTTAAGGGTACAGTAGAGTTAAGAGATTAAGGGGGTATAATTATTTATTTATTTTTTATTTATTTATAATTATTTATACAAAATAATTTTTTGGGCTGCAAAAACCTTGAAGAAAAAATGCTGTAAGAAAGCTCAATGCTAAACTGACCTTTCTGTATCTGAAAGACGTCAATAAAACAGCGTAATGTCACATTCACTTCAGAAAAGCCATTCAGTGACCGTTAACTCCGTTAGCTTGAGAAATAACTCTAAAGATGATCTATAGATCCCTGAGGCTGAAAGATGTTAGATGTAATAAGTTATCTCAACTAAGTTGATTTGACAAAAGAAAAAAATGTTGTGAAAACAAATCTTGAAAATATTTTTTTTCACAGTACTGTAAAAAAATTGTTTTCACAACATTTTTTCTTTTGTCAAATCAACTTTGTTCAGAAAACTTATTATTTAAATATTTTTTGATGATTAAATCAATCTCCTTCATTGTATTAACTCACTGTTTACAGTTCAATCAACTTAAACTCTTAAGGCAGCCTGGTTACTTAATTTTTTTAAGTTAAACCAACAATATTTTTTAAATCCCTCATGAATTTTCTTTTTATTACAGCTAACATTTTAATGTTTATATTTCAACAACGAATTGAAGTAAAGCATAATTATACCATTAAAAGGTTGATATAAAACAGTGTAACGTAACTGTGTTTTCATTTGAGTGTCGATTATTAAATCAATTTTAATAATTAAGTTATTAAAAAACAATGTTAACTTTAATTATCGCTTAAAATTAATTTTGGTGCGTCACTTAATAGTTTTAATTGAACCATTTTCCTGTGTGCGTTAAGGTCTTTGTTTAATACTTTAAATAATAGAAGCGCATTATTTTTAAAAACCAAATTGTTCTTAAGTTCTGATTTGGTGATGTCCTCAAATATTTTTGATATTTTTCCTCATGAGGTTATATTATGTATTTTTATGATAGTTTAATGTTAATCAGCAGTCCAGCATCCAGCTTTTAATAAAAAACAATCAAGTCTATTAAATGTGCTTATATTAGCTATTGTTAGCAAACGTGTGTTTATTAGCTTTAGTTCGGGCCGTTGTTGTCTCTAGACGTGACGTCAATCTGAAGAATCTTGCTTTCGAGGACATTTTGGGATGTACTCGAAGGTTTCCTTGGTAACGGTGTCAGGTGCACACACACACACACACACACACACACAAAACACACACACATGGTTTAAATGCCCTAAGGCTGAGCTGTGTTGAGGAATGTTTGCATTAATGATCGTCTCTTAATTGGCAAATTTCTGTCATTAATCATCCGGCAGAATTTACACATGCAGTCGACACTGACATGCGGTTATTACAGGATGAAGATCATATATTGATCCCTGAGGCTGAATTAAGATTTAAGATGTGGTTTTATGGGCTCTGTATGTGTATTTATTTAACTATTACCTTCTTCAAATCAAATATGGATATATTTCCTGTTTTGGTCAATTACTCCTTTCTTTCTTTTGGACCAGCAGGTCATGTGATGCTTATTTTGATTTAACACAAGACACTACAGGTAAATCCTTTAAAGTTTTTAGATAATTGGCTGTTCATGATGTGCTGTGTCAGACTAGAGGAAAGAGAAACAAATCTTATTGCACTTTATCTATTTGTCTCTGTAGATTTCAATTTCAATACATATATTTTGAATTGCCGTTTTCTAAAGATGAGATTTGTCCTCCTCTTCAGCAGCACTTATATACACCAAAACTTACAGCTTTATTTATATCTATATTCTGAAGGATTTAACCAAAGGGTTTGTTCATAACATCATTTGTTTTATTTTTATAACATTTTATTCCTAAAAACGTGTTAAAATATCTGTTGACAGTATTTTCTGATATATAGAACTCTAAATCTAAAATCCCCTCTATAAAAACCTTTAATTCTAATATATCAACAAAATCAAACAAGAATTTTGAACCTGACTTTATTCTATAATGTTGTGGAAATAGATGTAAATTCATGCATATTCAATTAGAAAATGCATCATTTGCATTTTTCAGCAATTCATAAACTTATAATACAAATAAAAGTTCTCAATTCTTGTAACCAATCATCTGTATGGTGATATGTCATTTCTGTTGACCTTATTCACCTATA
>JAQIUQ010002780.1:90000-92500 GCA_030378365.1 Hybognathus amarus
TGGATGTTTGCTATTCTCTGGAGCTCGTCTGTTTGTTTCCTGTCACTCCTGACTGACTCTCGTCATCATCGTCCTCATCATCTTCTCTGTAAAAGCATTGTTTGATACAGTACATGAACATTCGACATGGGTTCAGATGAATAAATAAACGCTGAACTCATAAAGACACTCTTCCGCAGAGAGTTTACTGGAGATTAAGAGTCAAAGTGTAGCTGGTAAAGTGCACTTAATAGGGATTAAAGAAGAGCGCTGCTCATGATTGTGTTTTAATGCGCGTGTAAAACTGACATCAGCAGTAAAGCTGCTCTTCTGTGAACACACACACGCACACACACACGCCATGTGCTCGGATGATTTTATGAAGCCACATTGACTGAGATCAGATGTGAGCAGAAAAACAATGAAAGACCTCAGGAGATAGAGAGAGAGAGATGGAGAGAGAGATGAAGAGAGAGAGAGAGAGAGAGAGAGAGAGAGAGAGAGAGAGAGAGAGAGAGAGAGAGAGAGAGAGAGAGAGAGAGAGAGAGAGAGAGAGAGAGAGAGAGAGAGAGAGAGAGATGAAGAGAGAGAGAGAGAGAGAGAGAGAGAGAGAGAGAGAGACAGAGAGAGAGAGGGAGAGAGAGAGAGAGAGAGAGAGAGAGAGAGAGAGAGAGAGAGAGAGAGAGAGAGAGAGAGAGAGAGAGAGAGAGAGAGAGAGAGAGAGAGAGAGACAGAGAGAGAGAGAGAGAGAGAGAGAGAGAGAGAGAGAGAGAGAGAGAGAGAGAGAGAGAGAGAGAGACAGAGAGAGAGAGAGAGAGAGAGAGAGAGAGAGAGAGAGAGAGAGAGAGAGAGGAGAGAGACAGAGAGAGAGAGAGAGATGGAGAGAGAGATGAAGAGAGAGAGAGAGAGAGAGAGAGAGAGAGAGAGAGAGAGAGAGAGAGAGAGAGAGAGAGAGAGAGAGAGAGAGAGAGAGAGAGAGAGAGATGGAGAGAGAGATGGAGAGAGAGAAGAGAGAGAGAGAGAGAGAGAGAGAGAGAGAGAGAGAGAGAGAGAGAGAGAGAGATGAGAGAGAGAGAGATGGAGAAGAGAGAGAGAGAGAGAGAGAGAGAGAGAGAGAGAGAGAGAGAGAGAGAGAGAGAGAGAGAGAGAGAGAGAGAGAGAGAGAGAGAGAGAGAGAGAGAGAGAGAGAGAGAGAGAGAGAGAGAGAGAGAGAGACAGAGAGAGAGACAGAGAGAGAGAGAGAGAGACTTAGAAAGAAACGATGGAGGATTTTTCAGGAAATTGAGTAGTAGATGATGTTCTGGGAATGTTTAATTGAGTGACCTTCACTCCAGTGTCCCATAGCGATTTAACACACACACACACACACACACACACACACACACACACACACACGCCTGTGCTCAGAATGGAACACATACCGCAGTGTTTATTCTTGACTGTCGTTTGCATCAGTGTATCATAAAGCCAGAAGTATTGCTGCATTTATTTGATAAAAAACAGTGTAATATTATTATAATGTAAATCATCTGTTCTCTATGTGAATATACAGTAAAGTGTCATTTATTCCTGAATTTATCATCATTACTGCAGTCTTCAGAGTCACATGATCCTTCACACATCTCTCTAATATGAGGATCTGATGATCAGCATTTATGATTATTATCAGTGTTAAAAACTGTCATAATTTTGTAAAAGCTGTGATACATTTTATTTTTCAGGATTGTTTGATGAATAGAAAGTATAAAAACCCTGGATCATGGATTTTTGAAAATGACTGTTCATATGATGTGGACTATAACTCTAAGGGAATGAAAACATCCTGCAAAGATTTATATCTGAAAGTGCACCGTATATAAAGTTATTGTCTTTCAAAGTGAGAGTCGACTCTGAGTCTCTGAAATGAATTATTCGTGAAACGAGTCATTAGCTGGTTCGTCATGATGTAGAGACATACTGGCCGCACACAGACGTTAGTGTGAACTTGAAGTCTACACATTCAGATACTTCATCATAGCATCATGTGGAGAAGACGCTGTGTTCTACAATGCAAAGATAGTTCAGACACTTTCTTTTCATTTAGCAGGGACGAGCATGTGAAGAATCGATGGTTAGAGTTCATATTTGCAACGATACCACAACAGTATTATACTAGCCCCATTGTGTTCTCATCATTTTAATAACGAATCGTTTCGAAACCATAAATTAATTCAAATGTGGATTCGCAAGCGGTTGTTCGTGAAGGAGGGCTCAGTAACTTACTTACCCAGTGTATATGGATTAGCTTCCTCCTCCGAATCACAACCTGTAAGTATTAATAATAATTGTTGCTTTTATGGGTTTTGAACGGTTTTGTAGTGTCGGGGCACGAGGAGTACGTGTGTGCGCGTGTGTTGTGTGTGTGTGCGCACGTGTTTGTGTGTGTGTGCGCGTGTGTTTGTGTGTCAGTGCACCTTCTAGGTCTCCAATGTCAATATTTTTTTTAATATGTGAAATGTTTGTCGCTGTTATTGGATTTGTC
>JAQIUQ010002780.1:95000-106914 GCA_030378365.1 Hybognathus amarus
TTCAGGGGAACGTTCTGTGTTTGCTGGGATTCTCTCCTTTGGGAAATGACTTCTAGAAATTACACCGCAGAAATAACTGTGTCATTACAGCTTTTGTCTGTGTTTATTCGTCATTTTCCGTCCTCTTGTTTTCTTCCTTGTGTTGTAGTGACAGCGCTGACGTCCGCTGAGAGGTGTGTGTGTGTGTGTGTGTCAGTTTAAACAGCAGTAATTGGTGTCTAATTAGAGTGTGATTAATTGTGGTCTGACTGGCGGGGTTTGAGTCTCGTGAATCTCTCCGCAGGGTAAAGCGGCGTGGTGTGTGTGTGTGTGGAGCGTTTACATCTTTCATCTTTCAGATTCTACCGTTCAATCTTTGTTTAATAACAGATTAGTCCAATTAGGAAATGTTACGGTTGTTTTAAACGAGCAGTACTAGTGCAGACACTTATTAAAAAACTCATTTTGATTGCTTTAAATGTGACATATTACGGCCAAAAACACGCTTTGAAATCGCTGGTGTTTCTGATGTAACAAACGACCTTGAACCAATCAGATCAACGTGTGATCGTCAGCCAGTGGATCTCTGAGGGAGTGAGGGAGTGGAGGCGGGGCTCATTTGCATATTCATAGAGCCGTGCATACTAAATGAGAAAACGGTGTCGAGTTGCATTCAAGATATGAAGACATGAAAAAACGCTTAAATGTGTCTTTGTTGATCAGAGATGAGTTTAAAGTGATAAAATGATTGAGTACAGGGGATAGATCTCAAGGATAGATCTGTTTCAGTTTGCGTAGGGAATTGTGCAGTGGTGTGCCTCAGGGCTCTGTTCTCAGGCCTGTTTTATTTACTTTGTACATGTTCCCATTAGGCTCAGATTTTCGTAAACATATGTTATATCAACTATATGCAGATGATACTTATATTCCCATTGATCCAAGAGGTTCTCAGTCCTTTGCTGAACTTGTACAGTGGCTCTTTAAGTTCATCTAAAACGAGAGTTTCTCCTGCATTCGAGAAGATTAAAGAAAGAGTTTCTCATCTCCTGCTGTAGAAATGTTCACTTCATCTTAATTACTCTGACAAAGGCAATCGAGAACTTTTAATTAGAACCTTACAGATTTAGAAACATGCCTAATTGTTCAAACGCTCTGTTGGCATAAAAATAACTTTGTGTGTGTGTGTGTGAGAGAGAGAGAGAGACTATGAATGTGTGTGTGAGTTTTTGAGTGTGTGAGAGTGTGTGTGTGAGAGAGAAAGAGAGATAGTGTGTGTGAGTTTTTGAGCATGTGTTTGAGAGTATGTGTGCAAAAAACGAATAAAGCTGAATAATAGAGATAAATGTAATTTAAATAGCAGTTTCAATTTCTATTACATTGCAATTTGATATTTTCCCCCAATTCGCACAGCCCTACAATACTCTCTAAACATCATCCGCTCATTGTGAAATTATTGTAAAATTATTCCAGATTGTGCTCTATGTATTCCATCTCTTCTGAAGTCATGAGTTTGAAGAATATCGGTCAGTTCCTTTAATAACCCAGCTCAAACACTTTAAATATTGACCATCCATAATCACTCCATTAACACAAGTCATCTTCTCTGCAACTGTGTGTGGAAAATCATGACCAAACAGACAATACTGTTAAACAAGAGATGAGGAGGAGGAGACGATGAAGGGCACTTAGGAGGTCCTTAAATTCACGTCGTCATGGCGACTGTGTTATTTTGGATTTTATGTGATATTTGTTGACTTTTGGTTATGATTTTTTTTAAATATACTACTGGTCTATGATTCATCAAAGCTGCGTTTATTTGATCAAACAGCTGTAAAATATTATTATAATGTAAATCATCTGTTCTCTATGTGAATATACAGTAAAGTGTGATTTATTCCTGAATTTATCATCATTACTCCAGTCTTCAGTGTCACATGATCCACTCTAATATGAGGTTTTGATGATCAAACAGTTATGATTATTATCAGTGTTGAACACAGTCATATTTTTGAATAAACTGTATTTTTTAGGATTCTTTGATGAATAAAAAGTTCAAAAGAACAGCATTTGTTTGAAATAGAATCTTTTGTAACATTATAATTGTCTTTACAATCACTTTTGATCAATTAAATGCATCTTTGATGAAAAAATATTAATTTATATAAAAAACATCGTTTTGAACGTTGTTTATGGTGTATATAGTAACATTAACATGCGTTCGGCTGTATTGCTCAGTCTTTGTCAGGTGGTGGCGCTGTATCATATTCTCTAGTCTTTATCCAGCTCTGACACGTGCGTCAGTGTGTGTTAGTGTCACGCTGCTGTGGACTTGTGTTATTCTTCATTGATTGTTTGTGACTGGAACTGTCAGAGCGGTTCGGCAAACGCTGGCGAGGATATGAATGTCTGATTTCTATATTTTTTAATAATTCACTGACAACAGGGAGGAAATACACTGTGTGTGTCCTGTGGCGTTCTCCTGCGTTCACTTTAGATTTGTGTTTGTTCTTACGAGCGACCGCACATGTGACAACTAAACCCACACACACACACACAGAACAGATAGCAAATTATCTCAAAAGGGAATTATGAATAATCATAACTTTTATTATAATGAAGTTTTAAATATTTGGATTAGTTATCTTGATGTAGCTGAATTAATATCACAATAATTTAACATCGTCCGTCAACGCTCAGAAAGGCTATTCTGAAAGAAAAAAAGAAAGCTTTGTAGGAAGAGTCAAGGAAAAATATGATTTATGATTTCTGAAGTTAAATACAAGTACTCCGCAGCGCCTCTAGGGGTCACTGTTTGACAGAAACGGAAACTGCCTAGTGTGCCTTTAAGATGTGTAGGGCGTTACATGAGGTTTATTTTGATAGGAATCATGTTAACTAGTCATAAAGCATGTCATAAAACAATATATACACACATCATTTCTTTTAACTTCTGTGGAGGGATCAGTGTGAGACGATGGTATCTTAAACTCTCAGAAGGTTTACGACCCATTAGAGGCACTGGAGGATCTTCTCATAGTTCCTACAACCAGTGGCGGAAGTTCCCGGTTTTTGGTGCGTTCAACGAGGAATGATTTTAGGAACTCCTTTTATCGGATCTGATTACTCCTACTTCAGAGTCGGTCTAAACCAGCGCTATAGAACTACCAGTGACGCTAGTGGTTTTTATTTAAAAGCTGTGTAAACACACAGATTATAGCCTATATATCTTGACCTATGTCCCCTCTGACCTCTTGTCACCCTATAACCGCCCTCAATACACAGAACGCCGTCACACACACCCTCACGTCAGTCATGAGCACTTATTATGGCCGTGATTAGCATAAGTAGCCGTTGAGCGCTGGCGTTCAGTGATCGTGATGGCGCTGACGTCTGGCCCGACTCTGGCCTGTCATGCCAATGCAACTAATTTGAATAGAATTGAATAGAATTGAGTGAGACAGGGAGAGATTTCAGGGGGTCAAAGTCACGCTGACATCATCAGTGCAGGAAACGCATCGCCTGTGGTCAGGAACCTCCGCAGCAACACACACACACACACACACACACACACATGTTCTAATGCATGAAGACAGATGTTGAAGTGAGGCGACAGCAGAGGCTTCTCTAGACAAATCAGTCTGGAAGCACACACACACACGCACGCACACACACACACACACACACACTAAAACTGTGAAACACGGACACTAAATGATCCCACCAGTCGCTGTCGATCTGTATCTGTTCTGCTGTTCAGTGAGTGAGTGTGTGTGTGTGTGTGTGTGTGTGTGTGTGTGTGTGTGTGTGTGTGCGTGTGTGTGTGTGTGTGCGTGTGTGTGTGTGTAGTGAGTGAGTGAGTGTGTGTGTGTGTGTGTGTGTGTGTGCGTGTGTGTGTGTGTGAGTGTGTGTGTGAGTGAGTGAGTGAGTGTGTGTGTGTGTGTGTGTGTGTGTGTGCGTGTGTGTGTGTGTGAGTGTGTGAGTGTGTGCTTGACAGCTTCTCCATTGTTCGCTGTATGATGTCGTCACTGAAGATGTGTGAACAATCAGCATTACATGGAGTTTCATTACAGCAGTGCAGGTGCGCCTCAACAACACACACACACACACACACACACACACACACACACACACACACACACTAGCTCAGGGTCTGTCATACATCAAACTAATCAAACGTACTATAAATGATGATGACTATAATAATAATAACACAAGTATAAATACACACGACTCTTCAAACGTTCGTGGTCAAAAAAGGTTTAAATGTTTTTCCTGAGGCTGCATTTATTTTCAGCAAAAATACAGGAAACAAATGACCAATTAAACATTTATAACAAAATTAAAATTGAATTACAATATTATTGTTTTTATTTATAATCTTTAAAATGATGTGTTATGTTGTGTTTAGGTGTTGGGGAATGTCACTTTAAAAGTTCTGCATTACTCGCTAAAGTAACTAATTATGTTAATTAGTTTTTATAAAAGTAATGTATTGTTATGTTTGCCTCTGTGTTACTGTAGCGTCAGTCGATCTGGAGAAGCAGAGGAACTCCAGTTACTTATTTCAGAAAGTAATCCCGTATTTTGTGGTCAATTTAAAAGCATTACTTTTATTGTTACTTGAAAAAAGTAATCTGATACCTAACTCCCATCACTGTCTCTGTGTGTGTGTGTGTGTGTGTGTGTGTGTTAGTGTATGTGTCTGTGTGTCTCTCTCTCTCTCTGTGTGTGTGTGTGTGTGTGTGTGTGTTTGTGTGTGTGTGTGTATGTTCAGGTGTAAACTCATCTTTTATTATTATTATTAAAATGACATTATAACACACAATATATTACAATAGAATACAGTTATTTTAAATTGTGATAATATTTCTCAATATTACAGTTTTAAATATGTCATTATTTAAAATCATTTTTAAACAGAAACGAGAAATATTAATATTAATAATAATAATAATAATCCTGCGTGTTGTTCCTCTGCGGGGAATCTGCTCTTCCAGACTTTAGTGTCACGCCTGTGTGTGTGTGTGTGTGTGTGTGTGTGTGTGTGTGTGTGTGTGTGTGACCGTCAGAGAGGTTCTTTGAAGTGTCACATTATTCTTAGATTTTCTTTGCATTAATTTGCTAACGATGAAAGCAGTCCTGTTCGCTGTCCTTCATAACGGAGCATCAGGGAAACCAGCGGCCTAGATTATGAATATGAATCATAATAATAATAATAATAATCTCCTCCAGAGAGGAACGACACTGTTTCTTCAGCCCTTTCACACAGAGACTGGGGTAAATACACAGATCATGTGAGCCTGCGTTTGTCCCGGGACTGTTTGATTTGGGTTCATTCACTGCAGTGATTTGCCGGATCTGTGAGTGTGTTCACACACACACCCCTTAAAGATCCTGTAAAGTCACATGACGTCAGGATGAGATGTGTAACGCACGCTTCGGAAACATGAACACACACACACACACACCGATCCACAGCGGGTGAACGACCTCAGCTTCAGATACTCAGATCACTATAACACACACACACACACACTCATACGCACTGGTCCGGCTCCCCGGGTCGCGTTAGAAGGTGTTCGGCAGTTTCCCGGGATCAGTGTGTGTGTGAAAGGGGCTTTACTTTAATACACACTTCAGCTCTTCTCCTCTGTTCTCTAGCGCTGATGCTGAGATGAAGACGTTCGTCTGTGGCTCGTATTCCTCAGAGCGGCCAAACATTTTCAAAAATGTGTGTGTTTGTAGAGTGTTTGTGTGTGTGTGTGTGTTATTCATCCACTAGATGTCAGTGTGTATCAGAGTATCTGGATGAATCCACTCGTTGCTAAAGTGATCCAGCCCATAATACACCCCTCTTTCCACATATGCATTCTTCCATCCAACACACACATCACCAGCAAACACACACACACACTCACGGGCAGGTTGTTCTTGTAGGTGTGCTGCATGTTAAAACGAGTCTAAAATAATCACAAACCCACACAGGAGAATCTCTAGAGCTCTGATCATACAACAACAACAGCAGAGACACGTGTGTGTGTGTGTGTGTGAGAGAGAGAGAGAGAGAGGTGTGTGTGTGTGTGTCTGTGTGTGGCGGCTTTGTGATTGTTGCAGTGGTGTGTTTTTGGCAGGTGTGTGTGTGTGTCTCAGATAGATGTTAATTTGCATGTTGATTTTTCATCACTGGATTGGATGTTTTTGCACTTTGGAGAACTGAATATTCACTTGTGTGTGTGTGTGTGTGTGTGTGTGTTTGATTGTAGTGAGTTTCTTCTGTTCTGAGTCTGCGATCACACACACATCCACTAACATACAACCACTGTCTCCAACTTATGAGATCAGATTCAGAGCGTGTCCATTAAAGCACTGATCATCATTGATGACACACACACACACACACACACACACACACACACACGGCTGAATTCTCCACTAATGCTCCATTCAGTCGTTCCTCGATCTTTGAACATTATGTTGCCTGGCAACTCGTAAACGGCCTATAGCTGCACTAATGAGCTTGATCACTGATCACAGGAAGTGTGTGTTATGATAATTATTGAGTGAAAGCGTTTCATTATTACACATTTGTGTGTTTGATCAGATCGTCAGAGTTCCTGTAGGGTCATGATCAAATACTGTGACACACTGATGGTGTTTCAGTGAATCTCACACACACACACACACAGATTCTCACACCGACATGTCAGAACACACCATCATACGCTAATCCTTCGTATCTGTGTGTGTGTGTGTGTGTGTGTGTAACGCAGTGATTGAATCTCCTCTACTGCAAACATTAGCCGTGTCCTCCAGCAATGCATGTTGGGAAAATGACTGTGTTATTAACACTCGTTATCTTTCTGAGCGCAGCAGCTGCTTTCAAACACTTGCTTTCACTTCTTTTTCCTGTCGTGTGTCACAGGAGTGTGTGTGTGTGTGTGTGTGAGATGTTTGTGAATGAAGGACTGAGGTGTAAATGAAGTGAGTGTGTGTTTCTGAACACAAGCGTGTGTCGACAGATTCTTCTCACGCTGACGGATGTGTGTGTCAGCAGCTGTTTCAGATCCATGAGATCACACACACACACACACACACACACACACACACACACACACACACACACACACACACACACACACACACACACACACACACACACACACACACACTCTGTCTTTCCACTCTGATTTTCTTTGTGACTGAACTTTCACAGGTTGATGAATACGACCTGAACAAACACTGACGTGTGTGTGTGTGTGTGTGTGTGTGTCACGCTGCAGATCATGACGTTCTTCCTCTGTCTCGTTTTCCTGCACAAATATCTCAACATTCTTCAGAGATCAAGTGTTGTTTAATTAAAAATGAAGTGATATTGAGCTAAATATGGGGTCACTCTTAGAAGAAAAGGTTCTATATAGACCCTTTAAAGGTTCTAAAGCGATACATATTTGGAACCCCTAAAATGCAATGCATGAATAATCACAAAATTCAAGATATGGGGGTTTAAAAATGTAATTAATCAAAATCACATCGAAGAGTGCCGTTTCAGTTTTTATCCTTCAAAAATCAGCATGATTAAAATGGGATGTTAAGTTACAACAGTTTAATAAACAATAATTTAATTACTGCAAAATGTTGCAGAATAATGTAATATATGAATGAATAAAAGCCTATAAAGAACCTTTGTGCCAAAAGGGTTCTTTCTTGTCATTTTCATCATTTTTTTGCATAAAAGGTCCTTTGCAGTTGAATAAAGAACCCTATAGAACCTTTTTTCTAAGAGAAACTGACATAGTTCTTCTTTGAATAGAGTTGGTTTTACTGGCAGATCTCTTGACATTATTTGTTCTTGTTTTGAGCATAAACTCACTCATACATTTCAGAAGACTAGTAGTATTTAAATTAAATGAATGTACCATAGTTCGATAATGTTTTTTTATTTATTTCATATTTTGTATTAGTAGGGTATTTTATGGTATTAAGTTACACTTTAAAATTGCTGGGTTGTTTTAACCCAAATATGGGTCAAATATGGACAAACCCAGCCATTAGGTTACATTTTTTAATTAAATTTTTTAACCCAATGTTTGGGTTTGTCCATATTTGACCCAAAGTTGGGTTAAAACATCCCAGCATTTTTAGAGTGTGTATTTCTGCAGTTGTTATGATCCTTTTATTCACTTTTTATGCATAGACATCTTAAACTGTCCTAAATATCGAATGCTTTGGAGAAACATACTTGTTTGGTCTCTTTTTAAAGATGAAACCTTGCAGACTATTTCTGAAGTGAAAAGAGTCAAAATAAAAATGCAAAATCAAAAAATATATATATATGTATATAAAATATATATATATATATATATTTTTAAAAATATATATATATTATATATAAACATATATTATGTGTGGTGTTCACATAACAAGTGCTAAAACCTTTACCAAGTTTCGTACCATTCTGAAATGAAATAAATATATAAATAAATCTACAAAACCAAAGCAACTTTTTTCTGATCAGAAACTGTTCTAACCAGCAGAGGGTTATTAATGTTTGAAACCAGACAAAAACACTGAGTAATAACTCATGTCACATGCCGTTTGAGAATTGCAGATCTCAAGGGTCTATTTCTCTGATCTCTCTGTTCCAATCTCTTCATTCCCACTTCAGATGTGTGTGTGTGTGTGTGTGTGTGTGTTTTTGACTGATTCTCTGTGATCAGGCTTTATTTGTTCAGTTGTGCATCTTAAAACAACATCTGAGATTAAAGCTAAACGTCGGTGTCGTTCTGCTCCCGATCTGCTCTGTTTGCTCTGCTGTAATAACTCATCCTGGAGAAACACATCCACACTGATTCTGATCATGTCTTTCATTACAGCCGACGAGCATTCATGCATTTCATTATCACACGGTTTATCTTTTTCAAATCTTTTTTTTTTTCATTTTTAATGTTTTGCAAAAGCAGGAAGTATAAAAGTAAAACAAATGCATAGAATAACTTTAATAAGGTTAGGCCTATATTTTATCCAAATCTACTTAACAGGAAAATTTCAAGCAATTTTTATTTTATTTTAATAACACAAATTGCATTCATTTATTTTTATTTTGTTTATATGTGCAGTTGTATCACAAAATAAATTGTAAAAAGTTACAAAGTTACAAAATAAAATGTATTAAAAAGCTAAATATTTTGCGTATATTTATTTAGATACAGTTTTATCCAAATTGAATTACATAGAAAATCACAAGCAAGTTGTCATAAGAAAAAATAAAATGAAATAATGTTTTTGATATGCATTTGTATTGCAAAATAAGTAAAACAAATGTAAAATATCCAAATTCAGTCAATGAGTATTAACAATACAAAAATGTATTATACATTTAAATAACATCACATACATATATTTATTTAGATTTAGAGGTTTTTTATGCCAAAGCAATGCAAAATAACAATAATTTGAAAATAAAGTAAATTAGTAAAGATGAAAATGATGTATTAATAGGATAAAAATGAGAGATTTCATTTATTTATTTGAGTTACACTTCATCCGAATCCACTTACAAGGAATAAAATAAAATAACATGACATTTACATTTATTCAGTTATTAATATTAATGATCTGAATAAATGTTCTGCAATGTAACACAGTTAATGATTGTAACTTTTGCCTGTTTTGTTTGCCTAGCTGCAGGTGTGTGTCACAGTCACAGCTCATCCAATCAGAATTTAGAGTCAGAACAATCTGTTTTATAATTAGAAATGAACTGAGATCAGCAGGTCAGAAATAAACGGCTCTTTCTTCGTGTCTTCTGTTCCCGGAGACGCTGAGAGAGAGATTGAGCGTCTGCCTGACCGCGGATGGTTACTAAGCAACAACCACACGCAACAATGGCCGTATATTTCTTGTGTGATTATTAACAAGTGATTTGTTGAGGAGGAGATCTCTAAAAAAACACAATTTAGACACGTTACTGTTCAAATAACACACATTTATTATACTGAATAATTCATTTCAGAGCTGTGGATATCTGCGGTTCACACAGTAGACGTGGATTCACTCTGAACATCATTTTTATGAGCTGGATTGATTTTCTGTGGCAATCACTTATATTGAAGCCTGTATATTGATCTGATCTGCTGTCGTCTCATCATCGGGTTTGACCCACTGCGGTCTGTGATCAGGGGTCGTGAGGTTTCATTAGTGCTAAAAGTTTTGGAGATGCTGGGATCTTTCCAATAAAGAGGAAATTAGAGCATGTTGGCTCCTCGTAGCATGAAATTCGTCCATAGAGTCTGTTGTGTGCAGCGTTTCAGTTTGCGCAAACTGTATATTCTATCCTCTACACTAACCCTACCTCTAAACCTAGCCCACACACACACTACTGTACACTAACCCTACCCTAAACCTACCCCACACACACATTTACTGCGACATGTAACCCTACCCCTAAACCTACCCCACACACACACTTACTGCAACACTAACCTGACCCCTGAAACCTACCTGCACACACACACACACACTACTGTACACTAGCCTACCCCTAAACCTACCCCACACACTTACTGTACACTAACCCTACCCCTAACCTACCCCACACACACACACACACACTTACTGTACACTAACCCTACCCCTGAAACCTACCACACACACACATTTACTGTACACTAACCCTACCTCTAAACCTACCCCACACACACACTTACTGTACACTAACCCTACCCCTAAACCTACCCCACACACACACACTCACTGGGACACCAACCCTACCCCTAAACCTACCCCACACACACTTACTGGAACACTGAACCCTACACCCTGAAACCTACCCCACACACACACACACACTCACTGGAACACTAACCCTAACCCCGGTAACCCAGCACCCCTCCATGTGTGTGATAATGCATCCCAGTTTGAACCTCAGTTTCCACGGTGAAGGCTCGGATCTGGAGCCGCTGACTGCTGAGCGCTGTGACTGACGTGCCATTATGTAGAAGCCTTAGTCTTCTGACGGACTTGTCATGAATGTTGGATCTGGTAATAGTATGCTCAGTCAGAGTCTGGTCTACTGTGTCTATAAAGGCCATGTTCAAAAGCTTCCTTTGTTCCCAGTGTTTTTCCTGGAGTTGGTGTGCTGTGGATAATCATGATCTGATGTACCTCTGGTATGGGCAAAGGCCACACTGTGATTCTGGCTGATTCCCTCAGACAGTGGGAAGTAGTTGGTTTGCATGAAGACAGCAGTAAGGACTTTTCCCGTTGAGTGACAGCAGAAAGATGCCCCGGTGGTTTCCACATTCAGCCTGGTCCCCCTTCTTGAATACTACTCTCTATTAAGCCACGTTTCCTTCACAATAACTAGGAACTATTTGTCCCAGGAACTTTTTCATAGGAATTTTTCTGCCTGATACTTGGCTGGCTACTGTGCATACTTGGACTAAAGTACTCGGCCGGGGCGGGAAGATTATAGTGGTGTTGAACTGCGTGTCGACTGTTCCTCTTGTCCTGCGCGTCCGCTTTGAATTTTCGAGTGCGCTGTCATGGAGGAGATTCAAGCTGGTGCTGCTTTTGAGTGCGATTGGTTTACCAACGAGGAAGGACATCAAACGGCAAGAAAGAATGGTGAGCAATCTGAAAGCGCATTCAGAAAGCTCGTAGCGAATAAATGTACACATTTGCGTAATATCGGTGCACATTGACCGTGAGATATGCATGGACAGTGGTAAGGACCATCGAGCATCTCCAGCGCACATAGTCCCATCTTTAAAAGTTCCTGAACTCTGAAGGAATGACCACCTCTGCCAGCAGGGTACTTCTTGGTGGTAAGTCTTTAATCTGGAACTCCATTGAGGCCCTGTTCTGCCTGGTGTGACACATCACTCGAAGACCAGCCCAAAGTGCCTAGTTCTCAATATGTAACTGAACGAAGACA
>JAQIUQ010002783.1:0-37761 GCA_030378365.1 Hybognathus amarus
CAATATTCCTTGGTTCAGTTACATATTGCTAACGAATACCTCTGCTTTTTAGGGACAGAATGTTCAGACCTCAATTCGTTTGCCGTGAAGTTCCACTTTTACCTGCAAAAGGGAAACAAATGATTATTTTTTTTATATTTTTAACCAACTAACAAATGAAGCCATGCTCCAGCTTCCTTAAAAGGCCCCCATAATCAAAGTCGACTTTAGTCAAAAATACGTTGCATTTAAAGATTAAATGTGTGCCTTGAAGGTTTGTATATTTGCTTCGTTATAGCTTATTGTGTGTTATACTTTCCTGTGTGAAGAGAACGGTATTTTTTACTTGCATTGCGAATAGCCTAATGATCGTTCGAGGTTACAAAGGGTAGGCCTACGTGTTATTAAAAAGTAATTAAACTAAAATTGTATTGTTTTTGGGTTGGCACTGGTTAAGTGAAAGAATTCGTAGGACGCTTTCAAGGGTCACTGCTCAGGGCTGCACAAACTATTTGCATCAACTGTGTATGACAGAATCCATAGGCTATGTGTAGCCTAGTATCTGTCTAGTTGAGACCTAATAGGTATATTAAAAGAACAGCTGAAGATGAATTAATCTTGACCGTGACTTCTTGTGGTTGGTATAGTTTTAACTGGATCCTTATCGGCATGGCGACCTTCGTGCTTATAGAGCACACCGTCACATGCTACATATGTAGAAGCGAGGAGATACATATTTTTGGGGTCTGTAGGACAGATACTGTGAAATTACATTGTTGAAGTCAGCATACAAGAATGCTATATGGTCGGATATATCCCTCAGTATTGTGCCTGTTAACTGAATAGGGGCTTCAGGAAACATGTTACATTTTAGCTCCACTGGCCTATTAGCCAAAGGGGAGGGGTGAGACCTGATTCTATAGCTGTGCCGGGTAGGCTGGGACTAAACCTAAAGACTGAGTTTAGAAGAACTACGTCCTACAGCTTACAACCACAACGACGCTAAAATACGGGTTACAGTTATTTATCAGAGTAAAATGTAAAGCACCTTTTAAATCGGTCAGAGCAAAGAAAGTAGCCTAAGTCGTGGTTGATGTGTGCATGAATGCTTTCAGTGTCTGCAAACACTTAAAAAGTTCACTATCTCAGGCACCTTTGCACTATATAGCCTTACATTGCCCTGACTTCAATGGCAACACAAGTAAAGCATCAATTCACTGTCACAATATTCTCGAAATCTTTAGTAAAACAGTAGAATTTGAATTATAAACAACCCAAACGCTCATGGGAGGTTAACAAGAGCAAGTCATTAAAGAAAGGCCCATTAAATTCAATTAACTCACCCGAAAATGTTTCAATCGCTTTCATTGCCCATTGGTCGTCCGGGCAATCAACAAACGCATAGCCAGTTTTCATGAGAAACTGTCCAGAGTATGGAATCTTGTAATCTTCAAAGGTTTTAACCAAGTCTTCAGCGGTCACGTTTTCATTGAGATTTCCAATATATAGCTTGTTCATCGTGGAAAGACTGTAATGTTCCCCCCAAAAAATAGAAATGAAAATAAAACTTTCCGTCAAAACGTTCTTATTTTTGAAAAAGGACCAAGACACCCGCAGATATATAAAATCGTGCAAATGTCAACCAGGTTGGAATTAAAAACGTGTAAGAGAAAAAAATCAGAACAGCAAGACAATCCAAAATAAAAAGGGGAAAGTTCGACTAACAGTTAACGTTGTAGCCTGATTAAGTCCTGCAGGCGAGTGGTAAATATTCTTCACTGTAGCAACCTTCGAATTCCCAGCACGCTGTAGAAATGATAACAGTTTGAATTAAGCTGATGTTTGTTACGATGGAATAGTGGTGCGAGTAGCCAATATATAGCGGGATCGGGAGAAATTCTTTCCTCTCGCTGCCCCTCAACCTAAAGCTGTACCCTGCACTGTCACACAGATCCTACCGCTTGGCGATGGCACCGCCTCTAAAACCGAGTCGAATTTACTAATTTTTTTTGTTTGCAAAGAAGAAACCACGTGGTCTCCGAGTAGCTAGAGAAAAGGGGCCGGTCCTCCGCTCTCTCTATCGTGCGCGCGCTCTCTCTCAAGCTGGTTGTGCTTGGAAAGACAGGAACATTTTCTGTACATTGCACCGTATATCCTCTCTGCATGCATTTCTTACAGACATACACACTAGCCCACACATGCTTCAGATTTGCTTATAAGCTTTATGTCACGAGAGCTCCTTTTCATTTAACCTTTTGTTTCTACATTCATCTGAATTCTTTGGATTCCACTGAGACACAATTTGCAGGACAACGGGCCATTTAGTGTAATTTTAAATTTGTGCGAGTTAATATGCAAATAAACCCCCTATATGATGTTGCTCGGCTAGCTTTGATACTAGCCTAAACCTTGTAATACTCGCTTTGCTAGTCTGCCAGTCTCGCGACTGAAGTTGATCTTGAAACACGTAGGCTATTTCTAATACTAAAACCATGTAATATGTAGCCTACATGACATTGTTAGCTGTGGGTCACGACCAGGGCGGTGAAGTAAAATATTTAATTTGAGTAGTTTTACAATCAAAGTTTATGGCAAACATTTTTGAGGTGGAGTAAATACGAAGCATTAACAAACATATTCAATGCATGGTTTTATTGAAACACTGTATCCTTTTTAATTCGGCTCTTGGGAACTTGGCCGAGCGGTAACAGCAGAATCCAGTTTTACTTTAGCAGGTCAGCTCCAAAACTAGAAAGAGACTCATTTCGACTGAGACCTCGAAAGTTCTCGTGCTCACCTCCATGTTGCGTCAAACCAAGACATTAGAAGGTACAACAACTGATTCAAAATGGGGGAGTTGTTGAGACAGCAGGGCCTAGAGTCGACTCGAGGACACCGCCTACCAACAGGAAGCGAGCAACTGTTGCTTTGCCTATTGTCTGCACACCCCGTGTATATGATGTTTCATTGCAAAGCTTTTTTCAGCTATATACTCAGGTCAGAAAAATCCGACCTCAAAACCCATTTCAAATGAGTAAAACGCAAATCAGATGGGAATTTCAAGCGGTTACGTGTCTCTGAAATTGTACACGTGGCGGCAGTACCGGCTCACTTTGAGAAAATGGCTTCCCGTCCATTACAACAAGGATGATGAATGATTCACGTCTGGCAGGCAGTCTACAATTAGTCCATAACTGGTGCATAATGACGAGTATTTTGACCAACATTGAAACAAGGAGCAGATTCTGCATAAAACCCATTCCCCTGTTCCTCGAGCTACGCGCATGTTTGAATCACTCATGGCGTGGCCATTCCGTAAGGAAGCACAACTTGGGCGTAAGGTTTCAAGGATGATTACGATGAGTTGACAAAAGGCCTATTTGTATGCGTTTCTAAACTGTTTAACACGTCTGTAGTGACTAGTGATATATCAGCGTTATTATTGCCTGGATAAATGTATACCACATATGAATCTTGACGCAAGCCTTACTGTAGGCTAATCAATGTAAATAAAGACTGCATCGTGCAAAATTGTTCCAGATTATGTTGCTCTCTATTTTTTATACGTATCCTACATCCACCAAAATGAATAAACACACACGCTTTGTCGTGCATAGGGCCATACTTCAGTCTATCAGCAAACGTGTGTGGATTTAAACGGACTAAGCATTCAGCTGCATATCATGCTGATGTCTCTGTTGTAACACATCTGACATACAAGGTAGAACTATTAATAAATAAAGGGGTCACTCTTTTGATGGCCTCTGTCCAAACTCAGCTAGAAGCTGCATTTTTATGGTTGTACAGACTGAGTTAGCTTTAGTTATTTGGTCAAATCCATGTGCTGGCCATATTCTTTTAATTGCAACAGTAGCTAAGCAATACTCCAGTTATCTATCTTGCATTGCATATGAATTTCTTTTTATAGTCCTGTGTGTTACATTCTGGAAAGAGAAACTGTTGCAAGGGGTGTAGTTTGTGGTCCTGTGAAGGAATTGGTGTGATTTGAGATTGTGACCTGACCACACACTGTGAGGGGGGTGCAGGATGGCTGATGTGGGGGTAGGGCATCTCTTGGGTGAGGGGGACCACAGGCATGGAGCTCATCCAGGACAAGGACTTTCAAATTTGATGGTACATCAATGAAAACTGTCTCTATATTCTTTACTAAAATGCAGTTTATTTGACAAAATAATTGTTTTATTTATAACAGCTGTTTTTAAGGTATAATCAGGTGATTTGTTTTCACTTGCATTATGTTGTTCATAAAAATACTTTGGTTCTTGCTCTGAGGAAAAAAACAAAGCATGGTGGGAAGGAAGTTCTGAAAAGAAGACCATTTACATGTTATTCAACTGATTTGAGTAACTTTTTTAGGAGAAAGTAATGTGCAGTGTAACAATTTCAGAAAGACACAAATACATATACCAATATATGTATATATATATATATATATATATATATATATATATATATATATATATATATATATATATATATATATATATAATTTAATATTGGTTGTCTGATTGGCTTACATGCCTATAAGGAAACATGTAAAAGGAAGACTGTAGCTGGAAAACATAGACAGTTCATTATTATTTACATTATCAGTAGAAATGTAATCAACCTTTTTACAGAAAGAAAAAAGAAAGAAATGTTACTAAGAGAGAGGAAAAAAAACTATTGAAAAAAAGTAGCCTATAACCAAGACAGAAATACAACATTATTGCATGTAACTTTCATCTTATTGTAAAACTATTATATAAAATTAGTCTAAAAGTTTTTCTACAACCTAAAGTCTATCTTTTCTATCACAGGAAGGTCATATTTGTTCAACTCATGATCAGCTGAAGACTTTTGCAGAAGAAGTTCTAACAGTGAAAGAAGTTTGAGACTGCATTTTTCAAAACTGTTTGCTTGCTTCTTTGTTTTCCATGCTTGCATCTGTGCAGTTCTCCTCATGGAAGAAAACAATAATAGATCATTATTAACATTTCAGACTTTTTATCAATTATTAAATAATTAAATGTAATAATACATTGATTGAAGAAGTAGCTAGTTGCTTAACATTAACACAAATTTGTAAATTGTAAATAAATAGTCTAATTACATTTTGGAAAAATAATAAAATAAAATATTTTTTTGATGTGGAATATAGCCATTTTAAACCTATACTTCAATTTAAGCATTTAAAAATATAATTTCATCCCTTTTAAATATCTGAAATTGTAATTAAAATTCATGCATGCTTTACAAATATGAATAAAAATGTTACAAAAAGCAATCAAAACATGAAGATTTCAGTCTTAGTTTAAGCAGTCATGACTGCACAAAAATAACAACAGTATCAAAGCTGATTCAAAGTTTTCAAAGTTTAAAATTAGGTTTTCTCTCTCTTGTAATAATATAAATCTTTTTTTTAAGAACTTATTTAAAGAGATTATTTAAACACTTGATAAGAGTGATGTAATTTCTGCCCTCTTGGAGGAAGTGAATGATGAGATTGATTGGCAGTTCTCTATCATTTCCCATGATGCCACTCAAATGATGTGAGACCCTCTTTGCTGTCTTAGCAATAACACAATATAATCTGGATTTGTAAAACCCAGTAAATCCAGCTTTATTAATCTAAGCAGTAAGCCACAATGAAGAAATACGATTAGGTGTTGTTTCCAACTCCTAAAACAGTTTTGTCGCTTATCTATACACTGTGAATTTAGAATTAATTGTTTCAAACAGTCTTCACTTTTATTTCTAAAATATGTATAAATAATATCTAAAAATGTTCCTAGTTTTAGCTCATCTAAAGAAATTTTTTTAAACAGTAACCAAATGTATATCCAACCCAAAGAGACTTGTGGGTTTATAAAAAAATATGTTTCGATTGAGAAAGCTGAATGGAAATAAATAAATACTATTTATATAGGCTACATAATATTACAAGCAATTTTATTTTACATGCAATTTCAATGTGTAAATGTGTAAGTATAAATATAATCCAACCCCTCACAAAAAAGTAAGTTTCCACAGTTTATTTTATTCTAATAAATATTTCAGTATAATCTAATCTCACAATGAAATCACTAAAGTTTCATCAAATAAGAAATATTTTTCTTACAAATACAATGAGCAAGTTAAGAATATAACAACACATTTGAAGCCTAGAGTAATTTCCAACTACAACAAAGTAGTTTGTAGCTCAATATACAAGCAATTTTAACTATTTAAATATGTAGGCTAATTAACACCGCACAAAACAAGCACATTTAAAATAAATAATTAGCACAATAAAAAGTTTAATCATGCAAGCTTTTTTTGAAAATAAAGTTTTGATAACAGGTTTAAAAACTGTGAAGTGAATTTGACTTAGAAAAAAGAAAGAAAGAAAGAAAGAAAGAAAGAAAGAAAGAAAGAAAGAAAGAAAGAAAGAAAGAAAGAAAGAAAGAAAGAAAGAAAGAAGAAGAAAGAAAGAAAGAAAGAAAAGAAAGAAAGAAAGAAAGAAAGAAAGAAAGAAAGAAAGAAAGAAAGAAAGAAAGAAAGAAAGAAAGAAAGAAAGAAGAAAGAAAGAAAGAAAAGAAAATGTCCAATGCACGCGCTGTTGTTGAAGTACCTGACTGATTCATATCATCAGTTCCTCTACTGTGTTTAAGTTCTCGAAGATATTACATTGAATATTCGATATCCGTTTTGTAACGACAAAGTAACAGTTTTAATGATCAGCAACTTCAAGCATATATGCGATTTTCCACAAAATGGAGAGGGTGGAGGGTGTGTCCAATCAGAACAGTGCTTGGCCTCTAAGCTGGTGACGTGCAAAACACACCCCTGCACGCGTGCAACGTGAACAATTACACACACTCAACACCAGTTGTTGTGTTTGCCTTGTCCAAGCTATACCATTCGATTCACGTTTATCAAAGTATGTTTTTGTCAACAAATCTGAAGAAATTATACAGTACTGAGCATATGAACACAACACAATTTTGCTCCTTTAATTTGTCAAATGAGACTGAAACATGTAGCGCGAGCGTTGAAAAAAAGAAAGCTTTTAACGTTGGTTGGCTCTCATTTCAGAGCTCTAATATAGCCTATCAACTGTTGTCTAGACAGTTCTTCATATAAATTTGACAAAAAAACAAAGTTTGTTTAACGCTCACAACCGTAAATAGACCGATATAGCGATATGATTTTGCAGTTTGAAGCAGGCTATATGTTATGCCCTCTAAGGCAATGACTTGCACGTGGCTGCTTCCACCAAGTGGGCATTTTGAGATAATGCAATTCCAAAAAAACTGAGCCTCTAAGAGAATTGAACACTATAGGTGTTATAAGTGTTCATTTAAATTACACATTATCCTTTATTTCTTGCAGTTGTTTACATGACCACATGAAGCTCCATTAACTGAATTAATTTATGATGAGACAATTCATGTATTCAGATTTCCTGCGAACAACATTGACATTTTCTTTAGCAACATTATGGGAGAAAATCCCAAGTGACTGATAAATACTGTATACGTCTTCGGTTACGAATCATAGTGAATTTCGTTGACTTGATTTTTTTGCCAGGCTGATGTCACTTGTGATGTTAAAACGGTGTTGTTTACCACACATTTCATTCATAATAAGTCACTTGGATACGACAGTTGTGTTGCACAAGAGTTACACATAACTGATGCTTAAAGTTCGTGTAGGATGTATTGAATTTATTTATATAGTCACGTGTACAAATGATAACTGACAAAGACATCGCGATTTAAAGAAATTTTACATAGCGATTTTCAACGCGAGAAAAATAACCGAGCCAACGAAGTGAAACGAAATATTGTGTTATACTGTTGTAAGCTTAATTCTTATATTATTTTTCGAGCATAGCTAAACATTATATTCTTAATCTTTTCACTATTGCTTGTTTGTTTGTCATTTGGGCTGCTCGAAGCACATGTTTAAAGACAACAAATAACAAAGACTAAAAAAGGATAAGTAGCCTATGGCATATAAAAATAGGTTAAAGGCTACATGGGGAGTTAAATAAAAGTCACGTTGGATTATCTCAAGAACTGTAAACAAGACCAATCAAATTGTTTGTGTTCTGCGTATTTAACGAGCTAATCAAATGTTTTGGAGGTGCAAAGTCAATCAGTTACAACAATCAAGACGTTTACCTCTTTATAATAATTGTATGAATTCAATAAACAGTTTGCTATAACGAAAAATTAGTCAAATAGAATTTGATGCATGTTAAATAAGTTTTCTAAAGTGAATAATTGATCTTAGAAAAATAAAGCGTTTTCATAGGCTAAATGAACGAATAAGTGTAAAACTCAAATGTTTACCGGGCGTTTTCAGAGCAATATAGCCTACATGATTCAAATAACGCCTTGTTATCGCACAAACAATAATTGCCATACTTCTTTACATATACGCAGCATAAAAAACACAGACACCCCAATATCTAACCTCACGACTTCCTCTGAGAACTTCCTTTATAACGGAACTGCTGTTTTTAGTGATGTGTGCCATAAAATTGTGGTTTACCGCCCATTCGCGGGGTCTTCTGTTGCCATGTTTAACTTTCGTGTTGGCATGTCGCATGCGTTTGTTGTTGTTGCCTATTGGTTCGTTTGCTTCGAATTTCTGATTGCTACGCTGATAGTGACGTGACGTCATCAAACGTTAACTTCCATTTCCCCTCCTCATTGAGTTCCAATGTTGTCGTGGGGAAAGAAAAGTTAGTCACTATTCACGAGGCAGTGAATGTGGCAAAACCAAAGGCACACAATAAATTACACTTATGATGTATAGGTGAAAGATTTCATATGTTGTCGTGGGAAAAAGTTCATGAGGCAGTAGCTGATGTGCCAAAAACCAAAGACACACACATTATGGCAAGCCGTTTTGACTTTTAATCATTCGCAGGATATGAATTCTTGATATCAACAACTACATTTTCACTAGTTAAAATGATACTAATTGATATCAGGAATTAGATTTCTCCTAGTAACAATGACACATTTTTATATCAGGAATAACATTTTCACTAGTAACAATGCTCTTGAAATCAACATTTACATTTTCACTATAGTTAAAATGTTAATTCTTGATATCTGTAATTGTATTTTCACTAGGGAAATGTCACAATAGGCTGCAATTCAAAACCAATTGTTGATATCAACAATTGATTTCTTACTAGTTGAAATACCAATTTCACATATCAGAAATACAATTCTTACTAGTAAAAACTTTTATTTTTGATATCAAGAATTAAATTGTTACTAGCTCAAATGTCTATTCTTGATGTCAACAATTTAATTGCTACTAGTAACAATGTTCATTTTTGATATCAATAATTCAATTTTCACTAGTGACACTGTTAATTTCTGATATCATGAATGTAATTGTTAAGAAAGCCATATCAAAAATAAAAAAAATACTATAGCAATTGAATTGTTGATATCAAGAATAGACATTTCAACTAGTGACAAATTAATTATTCAATATCAGGAATTCACATTTTTACTAGTAACAATGTAATTATTGATATCAAAAATGATATTTCTAAGTAAAAAATCAATGATATCAAAAATGTATTTTGAATAGTGGGTTAGGGTGACATTTAACTAGTGAAAATACAATTATAGATATCAGCAATTAAATTGCTGATATCAACAATCATATTTTTTGATATCAAGAATTCAATTGTTGATATCAAGAATTCATATCCTGGAAATGGATAAAAGTTAAAGCGGCTTGCCATACACACATACACTTATGATGTATAGGTGAAAGATTAAATATTGCCTAGAATTAATTAATATACGAGTAACGTCATTACGAAAGCAGATGGGTCTCCTTTTGAAGGGAAACGAATTTAAAACAGAAGGAATTCGATTAAGGGCTGAATCTTCTGTTTCTGTTTACTAAAGATCTTTTGAGAGCTAATAAGCTTAATTATTTAGCAACAGAGACCCGAGTAGTATCACAATTACTAGCCTACACAACAAGTGTGCATTACAAACGTATTCAGTGTTAGAAAACAACTGCTTCAGCTTTTACATAGAATATATTTTTTTTACCAAGGAGGGCACAGCTAATTATTAATGGAAAATTATATATTTTTAAGAGTTTTTAAGTGATTACTCAGGAGATGTGGAAGATATTTAAGAGCTGAACATGTCCACACTGTAAAAAATAATTTTCATGATTTGTCAAAAAATCTATTTTGTCAAATCAACTTAGATAATTTAAGTGATTCAGATAACATTGAGTTTCTGTTGATTAAACAAATCTTCATTTTATGAATATTTTTTTCAACAAACTTAAAATTTTCAAGTTAAACCAACAATATTTTTACAGCGACTAAGGCAATTTTAACCTTAGTCAAACAGCTTGTCAAATCTGAGGCTGCTCTTATAGTTAAGAGTTTAGTGTCTTCTGAAGTATAAGGGGAGAGGATTTAAAAACAGAATGCTGACATTTCAAACCACAACAGAGACAGTCTTTCTCAATATATATATATATATATATATATATATATATATATATATATATATATATATATATATATATATATATATATATACATATATAAACAAAATGTTTTAATGCATCGGGCTACATTACATTGCACATCACTTATTAAGTTTACAAACAGAGATATAACTTGTTGACATAACTTCAGGACTCATATAAAGTTGTCTCTATAAAAGCACATCTAAAAATTTAGCCAAACATCATCAAGAATTCAGATTTTTGGCAGTAAGCCCAATCTTTCACACGTGATGATCAACAGGTTTTTCAATACGATCCAGTTGGATTGTGCTGAGTGGTGACAAACACGACACACGACTGCCCCCTAACGACCGCTCGACAATACTGCAGCAGTGGACCTATGTCGAGAAAGATTGTACTTACATTTAAGTGCTCATTTAATGGGATCATTTTTTTATATATACAGTAAGATTGCTGGGATTTTAAAAGAACGCTAGGAATATTTTCTGGTGCCCTGAAACTAAAATGTAACTCATTTTTTTGTGTTGATCTGATGTGGACTAAACAGATCACCTCAAGACATTTAAATTAAAATCTTAATTGTCCAAATTAGTCACGGTCATTTTATGAGTTATTATTATATTATATATGATTATTATATCATATAATTATATTATACTCATGAAGGCTGTATTTATTTAACCAGAAATATTGTAAAACAATAATATATTATATTGTTTCCTTATATTTTAAAATGTAATTTATTCCTGTAATGGAAAAGCCAGATTTTTTTTTTCTTCAGAGTCAAATAATCATTCTAATATGATTTGCTGCTCAGAAAACATTTCTGATTATTATCAATGTTGAAAACAGTTGTGCTACTTCATATTTTTGTGGAAACCGCAACACATTTATTTTGACCCCAAACTTTTAAATGGTAAAGAATATATTCTTATTTAATTTTAAATTCATTAAAAAAATTAAAGGCACTGTAATTACAGAGTGGTATTTTTTTTCCTTTCTTTAAATTACTATGAATATCCCACATAGTCATAGAATCAGTTTGACCATAGAATGCGTTTATTTTATAACTTTTATAATTAAAGAAAAACCTCAACATATAAAATTAAGAGAATTATGAGCTGAAACATTACGTGTGAAATATGATATACATTCCCACTGCCATTATGAATGATTAAAAATAGTATGTCAAACAAACAAAAGCAATCAAAGAGGTAATCAGAATCAATTTTATATATATTTTTCCTTGCAATTGATTGATACATTAATTATTTACATAATTCATTCTCGTTTCGCTAACAAGGGAAAAGCATTAATACATCACAAAGTCAAACTCACAGTTAAGGAACTGTTTCCTGTTGCAGGGCGTTCTAGAAGAGAAAATAGACTTAAGAGTCAAGCAACCTAACAATGCTGTTTTATCAACATATGATGTCCAAGACCAGAATAAATGCTCTCACTCGAGAGAAATCAGGATGATAGCACATGCAAAAACCTCAGAACTGTACTTAGCCCAACTGAGAAAGTATAACTTTGCTGAAGTAGTTTTTTTGTGTGTTTGTGTGGTTAATCACTCAGTATAGGTCTTAAATGTAGTCCGCTTTTCCATGGATAGAACGCGTTAAAAATGTATATGTACACAGAAAAGTAAAAGCTGCCATTTTGGTTGTGTTGCATGCTGTGGGAAATTAAATGCCTGCTTTTTAAAGGGATTGATTTCAGAAGATTGTTGCAAAATATTTCCGTGCACTCTCATGAAAACGAATCGGAGACATAGGTAGATCCCATTCTTCTTCTCCAAATCTGAACTAGGCAGCTTGCATATGATGACACAAGTGACCACAGTATCCCCGGTAAAGAGGAAGGACATTTGTAGCAGTATTGAGGGATACTTTGAGCAGAGGCTGGGGTGGAACCGCTGTGAAATTACAACAAAAAGTATGTGAAAGTGTGTTTCTGTCTTATTGAAATTCAGGATTATTCCCAGAACAAATGTCTCGAACACTTCACAATTAGACAGACTTGAGTTCAGCAAAACGAAACCGACACTCAAAAGGCAACCTTTCCACGAGCGCTTGGCAGGCTGCTGTTACTTTAACCAGTTCAATAGCATTTTAAGAACATTGAACATTAAAATAAAAGTTCTCTATATAGTCATATGTACATTTCTTTAAAGTTGCATCCGTTTTACTTGCTTTTAAACTGTGGTGTTCTATTCATTATGAATTTGTATCCCAATTTAAGATTTATTTGAATGATTCTATACGCGAAAAACAAAATTTTGATTTGACTATAAAGAAACAGTGGAGCAAAAAAGAAATGTGTGCATTTGCAAGTAAACTGGTTCGTTTAAAGAGTGATTTTATTATCATAATGAATTATCCGTCTTCATACGACTTCTTTTTCCTGTTTAGCTCTACAATGGATGCAGCAAGAGACAGAGAAACATGGACTTGAAAGATAAAGGCTGTGTTGACCTGCTGAGAAGCCGGCGTATACATCTCTGTCACTTACAAATGTACACACGCACACATACATCTATATGCAAGGCCCTTATTCCCCTCCTGCCCTGCCTGAACCTCTTCTCCATCAGGGAAAAAAAATTAACAGCAAAACAAAAGGCAGTCATTGGCCAGCACACAAGGAGCAAGAGCAAAAATATTGACCAATCAGAAGAAATAGAATCTCTGTTCTCAGTGAGCAGATTCTCCAGGTTTTTTATCCGGCTCTTCTTGGATCTGTGCTCGCTTGAGGAGTCCGGAGCTGCAGGTAAAGGGGAACGATCTAACCTTTGCTCGCTGTGCGCCCTAGAGGGCACTCTAAGGCTGTGAGCTGCCCTGACTGTCCGGGTCGGTGCCGGACGAGCTGGTGTCCGAAGTCAGAGTCGCCGTCGTTGTCCTCTGGCGGGCACTTTTCCGCAATCGCCTCTGGATGGCTCTGAGACGTGTCAACAGACCCTGGTAGTCAAAACGACCTCTCTTCTCCCAAAAGGATCCTGCAAGAAATACATACATTTGACGGGGGAACAAAAGTGAAGGTTTACAGTATATGAAACTACACTCTACTATAAAGTTGCAAAACAGAAAAAAAAGGTTATATATATATATATATATATATATATATATATATATATATATATACACACATATACATACAGTGGGGAGAACAACTATTTGATACTGCCGATTTTCCCACTTACAAAGCATGTAGAAGTATGTAATTTTTATCATAGGTACTCTTCAACTGTGAGTGACGGAATCTAAAAACAATCCAAAAAAATCTAATTGTATGTAATACAATTGTAATTGTATAATTGTAATTGTATAATTCAAAGGTCTGTGGCCAATGCTCTTATTTTGGGAGAGAAATAAATACTTTTATTTATCAAGGATTTATTAATGTGATCAAAAGTGCCAGGTAAAGGCATTTATAATTTTACAAATACATTCTAGTTCAAATAAATGCTGTTTGTTTAACTTCTATTAATCAAAGAATCCTTAAAAAATGGTTTCCACAAAAATATTAATCATGATATTAATATTAAGCAGAAATGTCTCTTGATTTATTTATTTAAATAAATATATTTTAATATTTTTAAATATAATTTGTTATTTGTTACACACAATTCTTACCAAACATATATTAGTGAAAAAAAGACTACCGTTTTATATATATATATATATATATACATATAAAAACCGTATATATAAACCATATATATATATATATATATATCCGTATGTGTGTGTGTGTGTGTGTATATATATATATATATATATATATATATATATATATATATATACACACACACATATACGGGAGTTATATATATTATATATATATATATATATATATATATATATATCAGGCTGTCAAACGATTAATCGCATCCAAAATAAAAGTTTGAGTTTACATACATATATGTGGGTGCACTGTATATAATTATTTTCTATATATAAATACACACACATGCTTGTATATATTTAAGAAATATTTTCATGTATATACTGTATATATATTTATATATAATTTATATGATTTGTAAATATAAATATTTTATATATAATATATATTTTTTTCTTAAATATACATGCATGTGTGTGTATTTATAAATATATACAAAATAATTATACACAGTGCACCCACATATATTATGTAAACACAAACTTTTATTTTGTGAATGCGATTAATCGTCATAAATCGCTTGACAGCCTAATATATATATATATATATATATATATATATATACACACACACACACACACACACACACACACACACACACACACACACACACACACACACACACACACACAACTGGTCAAAAGTTTACCATCGGTAAGATTTTTTTAAAAGAAGTCTCTTCTGCTCACCAAGGCTGCAATTTTTGGATAAAAACACACACAAAAAACACAGTAATATTGTGAAATATTATGACAATTTAAATGTCAATTTAACATTTTTATGTTAATATATATTAAAATGTTATTTATTCCTCTGAAAAAAAGCTGAATTTTCGCATCATTACTCCAGTCTTCAGTGTCACATGATCCTTCACAAATCACTCTAATATGATGATTTTATGCTCCAAAAACATGTATGATTATTATCCATGTTGAAAACAGTTTTTTACATTTTTATTTCAGGATTCTTTGATGAATAGAAAGTTCAAAAGAACAGCTTTTATCTGAAATGGAAAGCTTTTGTTACATTAAACACTACCCTTTAAAAAGTTTGGGGTCAGTAAGAATTTGTATTTTATTTTTGGGGGAAATAAATAAGAAATCAATACTTCTATTCATCAAGGATGAGTTACATTGATCAAAAGTTACAATAAAGACATTTATAATGTCAGAAAATATTCTAATTAAACAAATGCTGTTCTTTGAACTTTCTATTCATCAAAGAATCCTGAAATAAAAATGCAAAAAACTGTTTAACATGGATAATAATCATACATGTTTTTGGAGCATAAAATCATCATATTAGAGTGATTTGTGAAGGATCATGCGACACTGAAGACTGGAGTAATGATGCTGAAAATTCAGCTTTTTTTCAGAGGAATAAAGTACATTTTAATATATATTAACATACATTTTTTTTTTGCAATATTACTGTGTTTTTTGTGTATTTTTTATAAAAAAAATTGCAGCCTTGGTGAGCGAAGAGACTTTTAAAAACATAAACTTTTGACCGGTAGTGTATGTATATATGTATATGTATATGTATATATATATATATATATATATATATATATATATATATATATATATATATATATATATATATATATATATATATATATATATATATATATATATATATAACAGCACAAAACCACAATACTATAGAAAAAGTAGGTACAAATCAAACAAAAGACAATACAATTTAACCACGTCTGTATAACAGTTCCACAACAGTCGTATGCGACACGACTACAAATGCCTGAATACTGATTCATAGCAGGACAATAACAACTCTGGAAATCCCACAGAAACGGCTGCAGGCGAATGGAAGCTGCACTCAGTGATTCAGCTAAACTCAAGCACTCTTAACTAGGAGTTGTGGCAGTACGTCAGATTCTTTGTTCTTGTTGGTCTTCTGTAAATGCTGACATGAATGACTCACCACAGCCAATAGGAACATGTGAATATCATAACACATGCATACAGTATCACATAAATGTTTGCATAAGGTTGTATTTCTAATGTTATGATGACAATCGAAGTGAGAAATCCACAACGTCAAAATGTAGCAAAGTACATTTACAAACAGTCATCACCTGCATGTTCTGCCCTTGGAGGTGCAGACGTCTCTTGCAGACCCCCTCATAGAAATCATCAGTACTCCAGAAAGGACTTCTCCATCACGCTCCTAGGAACAGAAAAGCAGTGCATTTAATAAATTGTTGATCGCTCTGTGTTTTAATGCCATGCAAGCTTCCTTGGCTATTTTCATGAAAAAGCAATACAGCAAATACATTTAAAAAATGTGCTTTAGATAAAAACTCTAAAATGCATTCAGGGGCAGACTATTAAAAAAGTCATGTTTTTTCGATGAGATATAATTTCCTAAGAAAACTTAAACCATTTAATAAATTGCAATACCAATAAATAGTACACTACGGCCAACAAGCCTTTTAAAAAGGACCATGATTATGCGAAATGGCTGAGGTATCATCACTCACCACAAGGCCTCGGGACACGGCACTTTACCCTCTAGCATATCGCACACAGCAACTCGCATGGTCTCGTGACGGATACACTCGTTGTAGTTTTTGCTGTCACCTGGGTGCCTTTCCTAGCAAACAGACGAATAAACTATAGCATTCACTGTGAACTAAATAAAACACAGCACAGGGACCTTCTTAGGCAAGAATGTGGGAGCAGTCGCACCTGCTCAAAGCCTGGCTCATTGTGGTAAGGGTTCTCTGTCATTAGGGACTGTATGGATATGAGAACAGAGGAGATGCTCTGGGCGGGACTCCACGCTGGACCAGTCCAAGTGCTGTAGAAAGAAACAGCTAGGATCTGAGTAAAAGCTCATTCATAAAAAGAATGATAACTATAAAGCTAACTATCAGCATCTACTAAGGGTAACAATACATTGATATGGATCAATATTAAAAAAATGACTAACATACATATATATATATATATATATGGTAGTTATTTAAAAAACAACAACAACAATACCCATACATTTGTAAGAGACATCTTTATTTTGCAACGTCTTTCTTTATAGACATTACCGCCAAAGCGCACATTCTCCTTTATACTCATCTGTACCGTCTGCATGTGTGCCAGATCGCAATGCAAAGCAGTACTTACTAGTAACTATGGAAGCATGATTCCGCCACTGAATAAAATAAATAAATAAATAATTGTGACATCTTATCTCACAATTTTGACTTTTTCCTCACACTTGCGAGTTTATATCTCGCAATTCTGACTTTATTTCTCCGAATTGCGAGATAGTCAGAATTGCGTGATAAAAAGTTGCAATTGCATGTTATAAAGTCAGAATTGCGAGATATAAAATTCAGAAATGCATGATATAAAGTCATAATTGCGAGATATTAAAGTCAGAATTACGAAATATTAAGTCAGAATTGCATGATATAAAGTCGCAATTACATGTTATAAAGTCAGAATTGCATGATAAAAAGTTAGCAATATGTGAGTATAAAAAGTCAGAATTGCGAGATAAAAAGTCAGAAATGCATGATATAAGAGTCAGAATTGCATGATAAAAAGTTGCAATTGCATGTTATAAAGTCAGAATTGTGTGATATAAAGTCAGAATTGCAAGATATAAAGTCAGAATTGCGTGATATAAAGTCAGAATTGCGAGATATAAAGTCAGAATTGCGTGAATAGTCTGAATTGCGAAATATAAAGTCAGAATTGCAAGATATAAAGTCAGAAATTACGTGATATAAAGTCAGAATTGCAAGATATAAAGTCAGAATTGCGTGATATAAAGTCAGAATTGCGTGATAAAAAGTTGCAATTGCGAATTAAAAAGTCAGAATTGCAAGATTAAAAGTCAGAAATTGCATGATATAAAGTCAGAATTGCAGATATTAAGTCAGAATTGCATGATATAAAGTCGCAATTGCATGTTATAAAGTCAGAATTGCAGTGATAGTCTGAATTGCGAGGTATAAAGTCAGAATTGCGTGATATAAAGTCAGAAATTGCGTGATATAAAGTCAGAATTGCGTGATATAAAGTTGCAATTGCATGTTATAAAGTCAGAATTGCGTGAATAGTCTGAATTGCAAGATATAAAGTCAGAATTGCGTGATATAAAGTTGCAATTGCATGTTATAAAGTCAGAATTGCATGATAGTCTGAATTGAATATAAAGTCAGAATTGCGATATTATAAAGTCAGAAATTGCAAGATATAAAGTCAGAATTGCGTGATATAAAGTTAGAAATTGCGATGATAAAAGTTAGAATTGCGAGATTAAAGTCAGAATTGCGAGATTAAAAGTCAGAATTGCGAGATATTAAGTCAGAATTGCATGATATAAAGTCGCAATTGCATGTTATAAAGTCAGAATTGCGTGATAAAAGTTGCAATTGTGAGTTAAAAAGTCAGAATTGCGAGATAAAAAGTCAAGAATTGCGAGATAAAAAGTCAGAAATGCATGATATAAAGTCAGAATTGCATGATATAAAGTCGCAATTGCATGTTATAAAGTCAGAAATTGCGAGTTAAAAAGTCAGAATTGCGAGATAAAAAGTCAGAAATGCATGATATAAAGTCAGAATTGCATGATATAAAGTCGCAATTGCATGTTATAAAGTCAGAATTGCGTGACAAAGTCAGAATTGCGTGATATAAAGTCAAAATTGCGTGATATAAAGTCAGAATTGCGTGATATAAAGTCACGAATTGTGAGATATAAAGTCAGAATTGCGTGATATAAAGTCAGAATTGTGAGATATAAAGTCAGAATTGCGTGAATAGTCTGAATTGCGAGATATAAAGTCAGAATTGCGTGATAGTCTGAATTGCGAGATATAAAGTCAGAATTGCGAGATATAAAGTCAGAATTGCGAGATATAAAGTCAAGAATTTGTGAGATATAAAGTCAGAATTGTGAAATATAAAGTCAGAGAATATGCGAAGATATAAAGTCAGAATTGCGAGATATAAAGTCAGAATTGCGAAGATATAAAGTCAGAATTGCGTGATAGTCTGAATTGAGATATATACAGTCAAGAATTGCGTGATAGTCTGAATTGTGAGATATAAAGTCAGAATTGCGAGATATAAAGTCAGAATTGTGAGATATAAAGTCAGAATTGCGTGATATAAAGTAAGAATTGTAAGATATAAAGTCAGAATTGCGTGATAGTCTGAAATTGCGAGAATATAAAGTCAGTAATTGCTGATAGTCTAAACGTGAAGATATAAATCAGAATTGTCGAGATATAAAGTCAGAATTGTGAGATATAAAGTCAGAATTGTGAAGATATAAAGTCAGAATTGCGCTGATAGTCTGAATTGAGATATATACAGTCAGAATTGCGCTGATATAAAGTCAGAATTGTGAGATATAAAGTCAGAATTGCGAGATATAGTCAGAATTGCAAGATATAAAGTCAAAATTGCGAGATATATAAAGTCAGAATTGCTGAGATATAAAGTCAGAATTGCGAGATATAAAGTCAGAATTGTCAGAGATATAAAGTCAGAATTGTCAGATATAAAGTCAGAATTGCGAGATATAAAAGTTAGGAATGCTAAGATATAAAGTCAGAATTGCGAGATATAAAGTCAGACTTGTGAGATATAAAGTCAAATTGTAGAGATATAAAGTCAGGAATTGTGAGATATAAAGTCAGAAATTGCAAGATATAAAGTCAGAATTGCGAGAATATAAAGTCAGACTTGTGAGATATAAAGTCTAGAATTGCGAGAATATAAAGTCAGAATTGTGAGATAATAAAGTCAGAATTGCAAGATATAAAGTCAGAATTGCGATGATATAAAATCAGAATTTGCGTAGATAAAAAGTTGCAATTGCGAAGTTAAAAAGTCAGAATTGCGAGATTAAAAGTCAGAAATGCATGATATAAAGTCAGAATTGCGAGATATTAAGTCAGAATTGCATGATATAAAGTCGCAATTGCATGTTATAAAGTCAGAATTGCGTGATAGTCTATGAATTGTCGAAGGTATAAAGTCAGAATTGCGTGATATAAAGTCAGAATTGCGTGATATAAAGTCAGAATTGCGTGATATAAGTTGCAATTTGCATGTTATAAAGTCAGAATTGCGTGAATCAGTCTGAATTGCGAGATATAAAGTCAGAATTGCGTGATATATAAACAGTCGTAATTGCATGTTATTAAAGTCAAGAATTGCGTGATAGTCTGAATTGTGAAGATATAAAGTCAGAATTGCGTGTTATAAAAGTCAGGAATTGCGAGATATGAAAGTCAGAATTGCGTGATATAAAGTCAGAATTGCGCTGATAAAAAGTTGCAATTGCGAGTTAAAGTCAGAATTGCAGAGATTAAAAGTCAGAATTGTCAGATATTAAGTCAGAATTGCATGATATAAAGTCGCAATTTGCATGTTATAAAGTCAGAATTGCGTGATAAAAAGTTGCAATTGTAAGTTAAAAAGTCAGAATTTGCGAGATAAAAAGTCAGAATTGCGAATAAAAAGTCAGAAATGCATGATATAAAGTCAGAAATTGCACTGATATAAAGTCGCAATTGCATGTTATAAAGTCAGAATTGCGAGTTAAAAAGTAGCAGAATTGCGAAGATAAAAAATCAGAAATGCACTGATATAAAGTCAGAATTGCATGATATAAAGTCGCAATTGCATGTTATAAAGTCAGAATTGCGTGACAAAGTCAGAATTGCGTGATATAAAGTCAGAATTGCGTCGATATAAAGTCAGAATTGCGTGATATAAAGTCACAATTGTGAGATATAAAGTCAGAATTGCGTGATATAAAGTCAGAAATTGTGAGATATAAAGTCAGAATTGCGTGATAGTCTGAAATTGCATAGATATAAAGTCAGAATTGCGTGATAGTCTGAATTGCGAAATATAAAGTCAGAATTGCGAGATATAAAGTCAGAATTGTCGAAGATATAAAGTCAGATAATTGTAGAATATAAATGTCAGGAATTGTGACGATATAAGTCAGAATTATGAAATATAAAGTCAGAATTGCGAGATATAAAGTCAGAATTGCGAGATATAAAGTCAGAATTGCGTGATAGTCTGAATTGAGATATATACAGTTAGAAATTGCGTGATAGTCTGAATTGTGAAGATATAAAGTCAGAATTGCGAAGATATAAAGTCAGAATTGTGAGATATAAAGTCAGAATTGCGTGATATAAAGTAAGAATTGTGAGATATAAAGTCAGAATTGCGATAATAGTCTGAATTGCGATGATATAAAGTAGAGAATTGCGATAGTATAGAATATGTGTAGATATAAAGTCAGAATTGCTGAGATATAAAGTCAGAAATTGTGAGATATAAAGTCAGAATTGCGAAGATATAAAGTCAGAATTGCGTGATAGTCTGAATTCGAGATATATACAGTCAGAATTGCATAATATAAAGTCAGAATTGCGAGATATAAAGTCAAAATTACAAATATATAGTCAGAAATTGCAAGAAATATAAAATCAGAATTGCGTGATATAAAGTCAGAATTGTCAGATATAAAGTCAGAAATGCGATGATATAAAAGTCAAAATTTAAAATATAAAGTCAGAATTATAAGATATAAAGTCAGAATATGCGAATATAAAGTCAGAAATTGAGATATAAAGTCAAAATTGATAAATATAAAAGTCAAACTTGTGTAGATATAAAGTCAGAAATTGCGAATATAAAGTCAGAATTGTGAGATATAAAGTCAGAATTGCAAGATATAAAGTCAGAATTGCGAGATATAAAGTCAGAATTGTGAGATATAAAGTCAGGAATTGTGAGTATATAAAGTAGAAATTGCGTGACATAAGTCAGAATTGCATAATACAAAGTCAGAATTGCATGATATAAAGTCAGAAATATGAGATATAAAGTCAAGAATTGCGAAATATAAAGTCAGAAATTCGAAATATAAAGTCAGAATCTGAGATATAAAGTCAGGAATTGCGAGATATAAAGTCAGAATTGTGAAATATAAAGTCAGAATTACGAGAATATAAAGTAGAGAATTAGAAATATAAAATCAGAATTGAGATATAAAGTCAGAATTGTGAGATATAAAGTCAGAATTGTGAGATATAAAGTCAGGAATTGTGAGATATAAAGTAGAAATTGTAGAGATATAAAAATCAGAAATTGCGTGATACAAAGTAAGAAAAATTGACGTGATATGAAAGTCAGAATTAGTAATATAAAGTCAGAATTGTAGAAATGATAAAGTCAGAATTGTGATAATATAAAGTCAGAATTGTGAGATATAAAGTCAGAATGTGATATACAAAAGTCAAAATTGCGTGATATAGAGTCAGAATTGCATGCATTCATGCATTTCTGAGCTATATCATGCAATTCTGACTTTATATCTAGCAATTCTGACTTTATTTCATGCACTCTGACTTTATATCTCTCAAATTGAACTTTATATCTCGCAATTCTGACTCATTAAATCTCGCAATTCTGAGAAATAATGCGAGAAGTAAAAAAGATATCAGAATTGTTGAAAGTATCAGAATTGCAGAGAAGTAAAAAATTCGAAATTACCTTAAAAAGTCGCAATTACCTTTTATATTTTTCATTCTATGGCGGAAACAAGCTTCCATAAGTAACAGCCAAAGAACACTCAAATAAAAATAACTTTTTAACAGCTTTTCAGGGCTGTCACGATTCTTAGATAACATTTGAGTACTCGAATTACGATTTGGCCGTGTTGTCATATGTGCAGGTTACGCGTTTCCTCCAGCATCTCCATTCTCATTAAACGCCACTCCACATAAACTCGGTCTCTGCATGTCCTGTTTATTTGGGTTTGCTTATATCATTCATCTGAGTACGTAACATGTGCCATTTCACCAGACTTGTACCTTAAATAATTTATAAACCTGCGCCAACACAGAAGAATACATCAATTTTTTTTTAATTATGCAAATTGTTGTTCAAAACATTCCATTTTATTGAAATTGTGATGATGTCCACATGTTCTTGTTCAAGAAATTACAGTGGCTGTAGCATTTATAATGTAAAGAAGTGGCCAAATATTAAAGATTAAGTGGACATTTGAATTAAATGTTGTTTGGCCCATTTTAAACATGGATTCGATCATGCTGTAAGCGATTACAACAATAAACACCTTGGCAACCTTTGCAGGCATTTGTTATATGTAATATATATATTGTTTATAATTATGTATAAATATATTACTGTTTATGTATGTGAATTTTAACAGTGTTGTTTCAAATAAAATCATATGATAACTTGTTTTTGACATTTTATTTTAACCAATTGTTATTGCCTATGTATTTTAAGTCATTTTAATGATTATTTCTGGTTATTACCCCAAAATGTATGATTTATCGATTAATCGTCAAAATAATTCGACCGATTATCTCGACTACCCAATAATCGTTAGCGACAGCCCTAACAGCCTTATTTTTTCTAAATTAATGTATTTTTCTACGACTGACAACTATGTCATAAGCGGTTATCGGATTATTGAGCTCAAGTGTGACTTGATTTTCTTTCATTATACAACTATTTAAGAAAACTAAAGTGTATTTTTGTTGTTGTGTAATCTATTGCAGGATTTTTTGGTGTATCTGCAAATATGCATCCCTGGTTAAGAAAATCAATATCAGATCGATATTAAGAACAAAACGATTTAAACTATACATTCTAAAATTGATTCCAACGATAACTATATAAGCGTCCACACCACGCTGCGGTCTCACCACTTTAAATGCATCAGCTCTATCGGTCGGGTAGATTTTTCGATTAGTTCACTTTTGATAAAACTTTTGCTGATATTTCACTCACCCCCATGTCATCCAAGATGTCAATGTCATTCTTTCTTCAGTCGAAAAGAAATGAAGGTTTTTGATGAAAGCATTCCAGGATTTTTCTCCATATAATGGACTTCAGTGGGAACTGAACGGTTCAAGGTCCATTTTTTAAATGAGCGATCGTTTCTCTTGATAAGACTCTTATTCATTCGCCTGGAATCTTTAAAGCCCTTTGAACAGTTTGCAATTCTGTCTTTTGGACCTTGAGCCATTTGGTTACCACTGAAGTGCATTATATGGAGAAAATGCTGGAATGTTTTCATCAAAAACCTTAATTTCTTTTCAACTGAAGAGAAAAAAGACATGGATATCTTGGATGACATGGGTGAGTAAATTATCAGCAAAAGTTTTTTGAAAAAGTGAACTACTCCTTTAAATGTCTTTATCGTTTATCAACTAGAAAAAAATAAAAAAATAAAAAATAAAAAAAACTCCAGTGATTCCAAGATATTTAATCCTCTGTGTGATTATTGTTATAGTTATGGTGTGGATTTTCTTATATTCAAAGAATTTGAATGATAATAAAAATTGTATAGTTATCAGCCTTTGTGTGAACACTTAAGTTTCAGAGTGAAGTAAGATATCTGTGGAATCAATCGAAAGCCAAAACAAGAAATGACTCTTACCCGGAGGATGCTCAGGCAAACTTTGCCATTGCGGTAGAAGTTGGGGTTGAAACGAACGGTGTTGTGCCCTGTAGTGATTCAGTTTGACGCGTGGAGGGTGGATGGGATAGTCAGGGGACAGCGGAACAGGAAGAGGAAGAAGCCACCCTCATATGGTGTGTCGAAGGGGCCGGTGATGAGGGCGTGAATACTGGAGACAGGAGGAAGCTTTATATAGGAGAGTAACCACAGACATGCTGTCAACTACAGCAATTTGCATGATTTTTTACAGCACTAAATAATTTAGGATAATTTCTATTGCTGAATAATACTTTAACAAAAATTTACAAAATTTAACAAAACATTTTTTAAATGTTTCTTAAAGAAGTTTCTGTTATGCTTGTAAAAGCTTCATTTATGTGATCAAAATACAGTAATATTTATAAATGTTATTGCAATTTATTTTTTTATTTTGAATATAATTTAAACTAATTTATTCCTGCGAGGTCAAAGCTGAATTTTTAGCACCACTACGCACATGATCCTTCAGAAATCATTCTAATATGATGATTTGCTCCTTAAGAAACGTTTCTTGTTATTATTAATGCTGAATACAGTTGTGCTGATTCCTATTTTGCAGAAACGGTTATGCATTTTTTTCAAGATTCTTTGATGAATTATAAAGTTCATAAGAACCTAATTTATTTGGAATATATTTCTTTTGTAGAAGAATTTACTTTAATGCAACTTTGCCAAATAAAAGTATGGGGAAAAAAACAGTTTGAACACTAGTGTATATGTAGAAATGAACATTAACATAGAAAAATAAATGCTGTAGAAGTATTATTCTTTTTCGTTTCATGAAACCTAATGCACTAACTGTGCACGTGCAATCAAAGCCTTCTTTGTTCAATAAGAATATAACAATAGAAGGAGGGAACACAGATGTTGCAAAAATATCACCATAATTGTGAGGGACTTTTCAGGGTGATATTTCAGCAACTTCTGTTGCTAATGCTTACCTTGGTCATGTCGTGAGGATCAGGAACCACAAACATACCCGGAGGAGGTTCTTTATAGATGGACATGATGTCTCTAAATGAAAAAAAAAAGTATGTTTAGGATCGTTAAAAACAGAGGGATCACTTACATTTAGAAATCTCAGTAGCTGGCAGTGTGCGCCATTTTTGTCAAAGCTCAAGGAGGAAGCAGAAGCCACACACAGTACACACACCCTGCCAAGAAAATCATCAGATGCCTGTAATCCAGAGCCAAACTACACAAACACAACTGACTCATTGTAACTGAGAATTTCCATTTTCGTGTTCACATTTTCATTATTAGTCCACTGGGAACGTCTGATCAAGGCCAAAGTCACTGCAATTCCCGAGAGTGGCAACATTGTTGCACCTTATAAAAGGCGCATATGACAGGTTAATCTGCAGACACAATTGTAACATTTGGCTGGAAAAGGTTTTGAGAATGCCAGGCTTTGAACAACATAAAGGCTATATATATATACTAAAATGTAATTTATTACTCTGAAAAAAAGCTGAATTTTCAGCATCATTACTCCAGTCTTCAGTGTCACATGATCCTTCACAAATCACTCTAATATGATGATTTTATGCTCCAAAAACATGTATGATTATTATCCATGTTGAAAACAGTTTTTTACATTTTTATTCCAGGATTCTTTGATGAATAGAAAGTTCAAAAGAACAGAATTTATCTGAAATTGAAAAGCTTTTGTTACATTAAACACTACCGTTTAAAAAGTTTGGGGTCAGTAAGAATTTGTATTTTATTTTGGGGGAAATAAATAAGAAATCAATACTTCTATTCATCAAGGATGAGTTACATTGATCAAAAGTTACAGTAAAGACATTTATAATGTTAGAAAAGATTCTAATTAAATAAATGCTGTTCTTTGAACTTTCTATCTTATCAAAAAATCCTGAAATAAAAATGTAAAAAACTGTTTTCAACATGGATAATAATCATACATGTTTTTGGAGCATAAAATCATCATATTAGAGTGATTTGTGAAGGATCAAGCGACACTGAAGACTGGAGTAATGATGCTGAAAATTCAGCTTTTTTTCAGGGGAATAAATTACATTTTAATATATATTAACATAAAAAAGTCATTTTAAATTGTCATAATATTTCACAATATTACTGTGTTTTTTGTGTATTTTTTATCAAAAAATGTCAGCCTTGGTGAGCAGAAGAGACTTCTTTTAAAAACATAAAAAATCTTACCGACCCTAAACTTTTGACCGGTAGTGTGTGTATATATATATATATATATATATATATATATATATATATATATATATATATATATATATATATATAATATTATTATTACCAATAATCAATAACTAAAAAAGGTTCTACTGTTCTACTGATAGGAAACACCATAATTAGGTGAATGTCTGATACCCAACTACACAATTACACAGTGCATTCATCAGAAAATAATAATTCTCACAGGTGAGTAAAGTAAGTGCATATTGTTAACATAAACTTTGTAAGCTTAATTCAAAAACAAGAATTGCATACCGAACATGAAAACAAATTAACACAACTTTACATTCATGTAATTAACATGTTGTTTTCGGTTAAATATTAAATATTAATTAGACTACAAAAATATAAATAACCCCTAAATATAAATCGGCTCATTCAGCATTCTGACAGGCTACTTCCTTTCACCATATGTTTGGATTTTAGAGTAAGTAAATTCAACTGTTTACACGCAGGATAACTTTAAAAAGTTGTCTTACACTTCCCAAAACAAACACAGATCCTATAGGATAGTGCAATATTACCTTTTTATCCGGAGTATACACTGCTGAGACGCTTTCTCGTTGTCCCAGTCGGTGCTTAACGTGGGATCCCAGGAGGTGGCGTGAATTTGGGATCAGGAGGCCCGCTCCGGCCGGGACTCCTGATCCGATACCGGGCGGCAGGGATGGAGGAAGGGCCCCGAGGAGCGTGGAGTCGAGCGCATGGGTCAGCAGACCGAGTCCGCTCTCCACGGCCGGGCTGATGGTGTGCGGGACCCCGGGAGCGACCACGGACAGGCCGGTGTCTGCCAGAGGCGGGGGGACGCTGATGAATGCCCCGGTACAGAATTACCCAAACTCGCTGAGAACTGCGCTCCGTGGCCCTGCACCGTCCCCACCGAACCGTTGGCCTTCTCCTCCCCAACGCTATCCGCCATCGTCGATGAGAGCGAAGCAGCCGCGAACTGTTTGATCAGCTGTCAGATCAGTCCGTTTCTTCTGCGGTTTCTGTTTCTCCTCGCTCGGAGGCAAGTGGAGGAGGGCAGGAAGAGAGAAATGACTCCTACATATTCTCCCGTTTCCTTCTACCGATATCAACTGTAACACCCTGTGTCGAAAGCAGCTCTGGTTTTAATGTATCTAGTCAAATTAGCTGCACATTTAACATTCACATTAATGAATAACTGAGTTTAAGGTCTAAACGCACGTAAACGTCAGTTCCCCTCGCTCGGCCTGGCCTGTTTATCTATGTTGTTTCATTTCTCTTCACTTCCTTCTCATTCAAGAAGGAAGCAGCGCCATCTAGCGATGCACTCCTGAAGAAGATTCGAGCTGAATGGGAGTTGTAAGAGAGTTAAACGATTCTGGTTCCATTAAACACTATTTAAGTGCATTTATTGAATACAAATTTGGATAATATAAATGTTAATTCATATTTAATTATATCTGGTTATGAGAAAACTCAAAATGTGTTTTAAATGTTTCAGTAAGCGAGTACTAGACCTGGGAATCGGACGTTTTTGGTCGCACTGATTCGCTAAAGTGAATCGTTTCAGAAGAGTCATTCGTTGGGGAATCGGACTACATCGGTCACGCTCATGGGTCACGTTGCATGTTTTTGATTCAATAAATAAGAGAGGGCTCAGAACCGAATCAAAATTCGATCAGAGGCCTGACATCTAAAAAAGGAGAGTAAAAAACCTGACTTCTCAATGCAGAGAGGCAAGTAAAATCCAGCACCCCTCTCTGGACGGCGTGGGTTCAGATTGAGAGTGACCTTGCCCAGCACCACTTTGGTAACTACACATTCACCACAGTGACAGTCTAACCATAGTATCTTAGTAAAACTGTGGTACAGCTATGGTACACTATTCCTATAATAAAACCATTGATAATTTTTGTAAGGGTTATGGGGTGGAGAGATGGAAGTGGCAACATTGTTGCTCCTTATAAAAGGCAGAATGCCAGGCTAGTAGAGATTGACTGGTCATTAGTTTGAACGAACAACATAAAGGCTAGATAGATAAGATAATAGAGAGAAATGGGACCTTCAATTGGTATGCATATTCTAACTAGTTCTTAGTTTGTGGCGCACTCATGAAAAACAAATTAAAATATAGATTTAATGTATAATGCAATGGTTATCAGATTAACTAAATTGTAGTTGTGATTCAAAATATATAACTGAAACCATTGATCAAAGACACATTACAGTAGTAGTAAATATGCTTAACAATTTCCCTCATCTTGGCTCCACTAACTGTGCTGAAAAAAAAGAAAGTTTAAAGCAGCTTCAGTTAGTTTATTAAAATTTTTCAGAAGCACTTACTCACAGGCCAAGCTGGTGTAGAGGTGGTTTAACTTGGAGGCCAGTCATTGAGACTACTCACTGCAGAACACCTATTTGAGCAAGTCTCAATATTGCATATAATCAGTAGGTTATAGTGAGTTAGTAAATGATAGGTGCATAAATTGGAAAACTAACATTTAATACATTTAAATGTTAAGAGTGCAATCTATCTCTACAAGGAGTCAGAAGATTTAGATTGAGTGACTTTTAAAGTCAGTCAACCCAAACCCAATATGGTTCTCAAAAAAAAACCCCACCAGGCTAGTCTACCTTCCCTCAGACTCTACATTCTTATAGCAGAAAAACAACAAAAGCAAATAGATTTCAACCATTTATTCAGATGGTCTTATGTGAAGGGAGTTCTTACATAAAACGTTCAGATAGAGAAAAACGGTACAGAGGGACACAAAAAGGGAGAGTTTCTTGTAGTTTTGTTGGAATGGCGGTGCCACGGCCTAAGCTGCATGTCAGTTCCAATCTCCAGATCAAGGGAGTCGAACTGCTTTGAAGAAAAGACATCCAAATTACATGGCGAAAGGATGAGGAATGCCACCATCAGACAGAACAGACCCATGGCCTCAGACAGAGCGAAGCCCAAAATGGCGTAGGAAAAGAGCTGCTGTTTCAGGGAGGGATTCCTGTAAAAGAAGCCACATTATTAGCCACAAGCTACATATAACCAATCAATTTTAAGAGGCCAATTTAAAACTTTGATTACCTGGCATAGCCAATAATAAGGCTGCCGAACACTGTCCCGATTCCAGCTCCGGATCCGGCCACACCCACCGTGGCAGCACCAGCACCAATGAACTTGGCCGCTGTGTCGATATCTCTGGATATAGCGCTGGTCTGGAAACCCCGGGTTAGGTTAAGAAGAGGTTGCTTCGCTGACTGGCAACAGTGCTGCCTAAAAGGGAGGGCAAACCATTTAAGCATGTGCAAGCGAAGCGGCAAAGTGCTCCATAGATGGCACTTTATTTTTTACCTGTTCGGTTCTTGCTTCAGGTCTGTTGAACACGACTGAAACAGGCCGGGCCAAAACCCTGGATCCTCCACGGACCTAGAAGGAAGAACGAATTACATTTCAGAATAACTAATTTAACACCTATGATGGCATATGCTTTCTATTACCAAGTGTTTCAAATTCACATTAATTTGATCAATTTAACTTAAATCAATCTCAAAACAATGCACACAAAGAAAGTTATATAGATGTCCTCTTCTCTAGCTTGTCTTCTAATCTAGCTTTTGAATAAACTTGGTATCACACACTATGAATATGGTCTTCTGTCTTAAGTTTGAGTAAAAGTGAACATTTAATTTAAGCTATTAAATGCATGATAAATGTGGTTAGAACAAATAGACGATCATTTCCATGGAAGTAAGGAAATACAAGACTCCAAAAAGAATGTCATTATGGTAATTTTCTGAAACAGCCAAAAGAATGTGACATTAGAGCTTGAATACGTACCACAGCAGGTGAGGTGACAAACTTAGCACATGCGTACATGTTTGAAGCCTGTGGAGAAGACAGATGTTAGACAGGTGAAAGAAAAGAGCACCAGTGTCAACATACGATTTTATGCCATGTTGTGCATCACCCGCCCTAAAATTAATGCACAGTGAAGCACAGTAGGCAACAAGAACCTGATGCACCAAGAGCGGTTTGTGGCATCAATGCTGGAGATAAAGATGATTATAACTCTTCCAGCAACTGAAGGGACTTCTGATTTAATTAAGCCAAGCCATCAGTGCATTTCCACTACCCCACAGTTTAGAACCGTTTCATAATTTCTGTAATACCCATTTGACAGATGGTCTTTACGCATACAAGGGACCCAAACCTGCTTTGACGAGAAACCTTGAGAAACAGTGGATGCAAAACTTCCTTAGGCCGGGAGCACACCACCTTTAAGTCAGTGGTCAAACAGATGGCAGCATAAAGGTCATGTAGTACTACTGTACTGGAAACAGCCTACACAAGCTTTGAGGGATAGAGTCAGCCATTAAATCTGAAGTTATTAGAGCCTGATAAAACGGTCAACATTGTGACATCAGTAACTCCATCAAAAAGTATGTCTTATGTCTGCTGAGTGGAAGTTTATGCACGTTTGCTTAATTATAAATATTTATATTTCTTTGGTTTACTTATTTCAGGTCACCTTTTGGACAACCGTTTGAACAGCCTGAGCACAAGGGCGAAGTTACTTGCCTAAAAACACAATCAAGTACAAAATGACTAATAATCTTTGGGTCTAAGGTTAATTTGAGTTCTAAGCCGCAGGAAGCTCCCGCGGACGAGCTGGATAGTGAAGGTCACCAATAGCTTTGAATGGTACTTACTTGAAACAAACGCATATAAATGGCATTATAACATGGCAGCAGATAAACTGTAACTAAATGCCATTAAAGTATTAACACTCTTGCGCTTAAAAGGCTGAGGCGCAGTGCGAGCTTTCAGGCTGATACGGGCCCAGCGCGAGTCAGACATTTTGCAAGTGTCACGAGCAATAGAAGAATTAAACCTTCGTGCATTAAAAAAGCAATAGTAAACCGTGACGCGAATGAGCTTTAGCGTTATTTACCAGTTGCTTTTCGGGTTAAGTCCTTCAGACTTGATCGCAGACTGACTCATTCATTCATTCGAAATGACTTTGACAAGCGGCTAGCGAAGCATTAGCAACGCGCTTCAATGAACGGCACCGCAATTATTTCAGCCGGATCAGAACTTCCGGACATTCTCCTATTTTTAACGAGCTAAGTTCCCCACTATGTGTCTTTAGATGAATGCAGAGATAACCTGACTCACCGATTAGATCCAGCACACAAGGGCCCGGGTAACAGGGACAAGCTTACAGCTAAAGGCAATGAGTAGTACGCCGTGAAACTTGTCACCTTGTAATTTATAAGCTTCGGAACTACGTCCTCGTTTGTGATTGGGCAGAGCGTCACGATTTCCTCCTCTGATTGGCGACGAGGGACGTCAATACATAGACACACCCTAATGATGTGCTTTGACAAGAAGGCGGCTTCTCTGTGATTGGTTTAAATGATTTAAGGAAGAACGCAGGGAAGGTCAGGAATCGCATCCCGTGTCCCATGTTTCTATTGGATGCTTTGGGTGGAAATCCCGCCTTTTAGATTTTAGAGGACGGGTGAACTACTGTATTAAATATGTAGACGTAACTATGGGAAATGTGAGTTCTGTGGGCAGGAATATACAGTAAAACATGTCATGATATACTGTCAGAAATATGAAAGAGAAAGATTTGATCCAAAAATTAGGAGAGAGGAAAATACGCTTTGATTTACTTGGTTTTCTGGGAAAATAGTCAAAAGATAGGTGTTATAATTTATTGTTTCAATATCTTAGAGATAACTAATTTAAGTGAGGGGATATCGTTATTAGACATTCTTGTCCACACGCCATAACAGTTGGAGGCGGTGGTGCACCAGTTTGTTGTTTGCTAACCTTCAATAAACCCTAGAAGAAGAAGAAAAATAATTGAATTTCAATAGCCGTTGGATATCTCTAGAGGGCGATCTGTCCCGATCTGTAAAAGTCAGGGATAACTTTGGGATGCTTCTTTCTTGGAACACAACTACTCAATGGAATAATAAGCATATTTTGAATAAATCCACGTTTTTATTTTCTGTCATGATTTAGCTTTGGTAAGCCATCTCTATAACCATGATCATGAAGGTCTTATGTTGACCTATTCAGAATTTCTCTCTAAATGTAATATTCCAGTCATTTAACCCTAAAACCGTATCTCTGGACAAAATAGTTTTGATTTTTTTTAAAAAAAACACTTCCCTTGATCTGAGCGGTACAAGATTTGGCTACTTTTCTCTAAGTTTGCCTCCTGAACACACACAATTGTTTTAGACTAAATTCTACAATGTTAAGTGGGTAAAAAAAATCCTTAATCTTGTATTTGGGTCAAAAATGGGCACCCATAGAAATGAATAGGAAAAACAGTAATTTAGATCATTCTAAGATAAGCCAAAATACGACACCAGGCGACAGCAAAGTCACTTCATCTTTAGGTTTTAGCTCTAAGAACATAGGGCCAGTTGTTCAAAACATTTAATCTGGATCAAAATGATCTGGATTTGGAAATCCCATTTTTCCTATCCAGGATTAGGTAATCCATCTTACTTTTATGCCGGTTTTTCAAAACAACATTGGACTGGATCACCCTGATCCAGATACACAGTTTTCAAGACTTACCAAATTCGGATTACCAGTGCTCTAAATGGGACAACATATCACAATGTGGGCTACCAGCTATGTAAAGAACAGGTAGAAGAGCCAACATGGGGTCACTGTAAGTGTTTCTTATTTTGAGACAAAACACAAATGGGACAAGATATTTTTTTTTATTTTTTTTTACTTTACTATGTACTTTATCACTGTTACAAACAGTTACACAAGTCAAATGCAAAATATAAATAAAAAAAAGTATACACTAAATGATACAAATGTATTATTTGACCAATTTTATAGTTTTACTACATTTTCTTCCTGAAATCCACCTTGAAATCTTACCCCCTGTTGGGATCAGAATAATCCAGTTTTTTTGGATCAAAGTTATTCAAATCCCACTGACAAGTTTTGAACAACACAAACAGAAGGTTTGATCCAGATTAAAACTGGATTGGATTCCCTGATCAATCTCATATTTCAGATTCCTTCTTTCCCTTTTGAACAACCCATTTTCAAGATTCGAATCCGAATCCGATAACCAAAATCAGATCGAGATTACCTTCTTTGAACAGCTGGCCCTTAGGAATGATATTTTAATGTAGTTAAAAAAATAAAACATAAAATAAGCATAGGTAATTTACATAAGAAAATATGGTACTTTTTGAAGTAAATAAATTCAAAACTTACCCATTACAGGATTAAGGGCTATAAAGTGAATACAGTTTGAGGGCTACAGAATATGCTACAGGTAATGTTCGTTTAATGCCCTGCCCCCTCTGGTGTAAAGATGTCCCCTCCTCAGCTCTCTAAATTCATACTAGATTCCCGCCCAGGTGGGAGAGTCTGTCCAATGAAGCGTATTAAAAATGCATTACATTATTATTTGTATTGTACTAAAAAACAGTATTCAAGTACATTTTCAATACACTTAATTGGACGTCTTTTGCCACCTGCGTGGCACGGTTTTTCAAAAAGGTTTAATCCGGATAAAACTGATCCAGATTTAGCAATCCTTTTTTTTGCGATTGCGCGATCTACGTGAATCCATTTTACTTTTGAGCGCAGTTTTTTCAAAAGGCAACATTGGATTGGATCAATCTGATCTGGATAGGAACTTTTCAGGACCGACGAAATCTGGATAACCAGCTGCTCAAACAGGGAAATCACAATGTAGAACTATGTAAAGAGCAACAAGCAAGACAAAACAAGTAACAAACACTGTACACTGAGGATATTTATAAAACAAAGTTTCAAATATAGCTGTATCGAATTAAAAAAAAAGACTTAATGTCAAATACTCCATAATATTTTCAGCAGCTTCCTTCATCTGATATGGAGAGCAGCCGAGCTTGTCTTGAGTGTAGCCTTCTAGGAGGCCGGATATCAAGCCCGGCCTTGGTTCGGCCGGGAGTTCGATCACGAGTCAGTTGTTCCTCTGCCAGAGCTGGAGCAGAACCGTGCAACAAGGGATGCAACAGTTAGACACTATCGCCGATTTGGATTTGTTTTGGATTTCAAAAATCAGTGATTGCCATTCTTTGCATTTTTTTGGTTATTCTGTAATCATTGCATGCATCACTAATAAACATTCTAAAAACAAAAATATTTTCGATTGTGATGAATATATATGTATAATATATATATATATATATATATATATATATATATATATATATATATATATATATATATATATATATATATATATATATATATATATATATATATATATATATATATATATATATATATATATATATATATATATATATATATATATATATATATATATATATATGAAGAGTTCAGATGCAAAAGCCTCTAAATGCCATTTGAAATTTTCTTCTAAAATGACGATTTTTATCAAGCTTGTATATTTAAGTTCAGTAATTTCGCTCCCAAATGACAATTAATAGTTAATCTTCATTGCCATTTAAGTGAAATTACTGAACTTAAATATACAAGCTTGATGAAAATCGACCATTTTAGAAGAAAATTTCAAATGGCACTTAGAGGCTTTTGCATCTGAACTTTCGTCATGTGTGTGTGTGTGTGTGTGTGTGTGTGTGTGTGTGTGTGTATATATATATATATAGATTAGTCACAATTAGTGACAGAATAAAATGTATTGATATATATATATCTATTACGTCACAATTAGTGACAGAATAAAAATGTATTGTTTTTGGTCAATTTTGACAGCGGCACGGGGGGATTATTTGATGAGGCCGAACTCACTCCGCTGCAGGCCTATACTGGAAGGCTGAATACGTTGGAAGTCTGCCTAATCAGCTGTAGCCTGATGAATGAACAAAATGAGAAAATCAAAACCTTAATGAATAAATAGGATATCTTGTACTGCATGATCTTCAAATCGAGTATTATTTGATACATATTTTAAAGTTCCATTACATTTTGGGACTGAAATACGTCTGGATGCCAGCCTTCTGATGGGATCCGCTTACCCCACGGATTTTTTGGCACTTCAGAGCGATCGCAAATCCCTACAAAAAAGTTATGAAAAACCCGAACTAACGACTCGAGAATACAGGGATATACAAACAAGAATGATACTGCGATCTAATCCAATTATGTAATCCAGTTTTTTCTTTCCCTGCCAAAAACCCATTATGAGGATTTGATATCCATATCCAAACCCCCCCCCCCCCCAAAATTAAAAACCTAGACAATTTAAAAAATGTATACATAAAAGGTATAAATTTAAGTCTATTCATTACAATTTGTTTAAATATTAATAGACACATTTATTCCTGATTGAGTTGTATAATCATTTTATCACCTTGTTTAAAAAAAATTTAATTTACAGAGTGAAATAAAAACACACAATTTTAATTCCTTATAACAAATTTTCGATTTTATAAAAAAATCTATTTTTGTATTAGTTTCTTGCCTATTTATTCATTTTTTGACATAGGCTATTCCTCTTACTTTATTCTGACTTTCTCTTATTCTCAAACAGCCTCCGAATAATCAGTCATTATATACTTTAACACTATTCTGTCCAGCGTGAAACTAAAACATCAACACATTTTTAAAGCACGTAAATTAATAAATTATATTTGAATTGGATGGTTTCACAACAGTCAGCCCGTTGTTCGAATATTCATTGCTCTATTCGGTAACATATATATTGAATTTATATTAGTATGAAATGTGCGACCCCAGACCTCCACACAATAAGTAATGTACGGAATGTGCAAATAAATCACAATAAATCGAATGATTTTTTCATTTCAAAGATAGGTTTTATATCCATTTAGTATTGGCAATGGCGTTAGCCATTCTGTTTTACGTCATTTTTATGTGGTTTTCCAGCATAATTAACGATCTATTATAAGACCCAAAAAATGAACCATCATATATGCCTACTCTTTCTATTTCCTCATTATTAATCCCTATTTTTTTGCTTTGTTATCACTTTGCTGATTGCTAAATGTTTATTGAGACTTTTTTTTTAGATATGTAAAAGTTGATTGACTCTAAAACCATCTTATTAGAACATTAATTCATTTTCCACTGAATTTCCAAACTATTCCAAATTCCAAAATACCATTTTACATTTTAGACCCTTTTACAAATATCACCTATATACAATACAAAGAATTTAGGCCAGATACCCGAACCTTGTGGAACACCACAACGTAACTTTATAAGATCTGATTTAATATTATTTATTTGTACAAACAAATATCATCTATGTATCCTTTATTTTATTTTATATAGACATTTAATCAATAAAAATGTGGAAATATTTATCGATAAATATTTATTGACAAATAAAAACAACAGATATGTATTATTTATACTAATTTATAAAATATTACCCTTGCAATTTACTTTCTTCTAAACAGATTTAATTGTGATATTGATATCACATCACATATATCAGTACATTTTGTGGTTTACATGCAGTCAAGTCAAGATACTTTCAAATTATAAATTCTAATATATATTTTTTTACATAAAATTTTTTTATTGGCAAATTCAGCCTGTTACAATATTGTATTCTATTACAATCTCGACTAGAGAAAAGATTTGCAGATGTAACCTGGGCCATGCTCCCTTCATATTGAGTCTTTCTTCATTCATGTGATGTGCAGTATTATATCTGACAGCTCCTTTCAGTGGGTGAGACTCGCATACCTCTGTCCTGGTGTGAACTTCACCTTTCTCTATAACTTTCCTTTATACTCTACCTGTGCGTACTATATACATTTTTAACTGCCTGTTCTTGAAACAAGACTTTT